>BMAW01060283.1:101492-235140 GCA_019974015.1 Nephila pilipes | reverse complement strand
CACACACACACACACACACACACACACACACACACACACACTACAGGTATGAAGCTTTTGTAGTGTTTTATTATGTTTTTATAAGTTTGTTAATAGTAATTCTTGTTTTATTGCTTTGCAATTTAAATTCACTGAATTTTATGGCTAATTTATTTCGGCAATTGTTTTTGTGGTTTGTAAAAAAGTTTCAGCATTTTTTCGGATGACGTGTCAGTAGTAATTATTTTTTTCTACATTTTATTTTAGTGTGCTTACTTTTCAGTTTAATTTTTGGTTTTATTAATATTTATTTTTCTGCTAAACAATAATAACTGTAAAAAAATATAAGACTTGTGTCGTCCTTCCCTCATTTAATTAAGCCATACATTCGGTGCTTCGACACCGCGCAAAATGGTTGTGCTCTGAACTCGCTCAGTTTTCCAGACACCACGTGTCTTCTCCATCCTTTTCCATCGACGTGCTTTACTGTTCACCGGCACTATTTGAATGCTTTTCCTATTCTTGGGATTAAGCCATCACTTCATAAAAATTAAGTCAACAGTTAAATAGATAGACAATGAATGATAGCAAGCTAGTTTTTTATTGGAATCTTCGAACATTCAAATTTCAATATGAATATTATATAATCTATATTATATGTACGAGAGTCGTCTCTACATGCGTCCGATTCTAAAGGTTAATATTATAAATGTTTAGTTATCTGATATTGCCTAACCGGATCCAAGACAGTACTAAAATTGTAAACTGGATCCCACAACACGTCCGTTCACTTATGATTATTCCACACTAACGGCGAATAATTTAATATCCCTTTCTTTTTTATCAGTGTGAGCTTAAAGGTGTTTCTAGTTTTGATACACGTTCTAAAATCTTCTAATCTCTCACAATCTGTTGCAACTTTCCTACTAATAAACTTTCTGTAGTTCATAAATGTTATCACATCAATCTTATTCTCTACAATATTTCTAGTCTCGTTTACACAGGTTTCACAAGAAGTACTCAGATCGAATAGCGTCATATGAAATTCTCCGAGAGATAAGTCGAAGGAAAATACGCGAGAAAACCTTGTTATAGACTTTACATTCATTTTATCTTTTTAATCACTGTTTCTGAAAAATCTTTTTAAGAGATTAAACTTGTAGAAACGTCAAGTGTGTTCTATGTTAGACCTTTTGTGTGTTCTATGTTTAAACCCCTGAATAGTTTTTTCCCTCCTTTTATTGTGGGACGTTAAAATGTTTGTCATTCAACAGTGATAAAAAAAAAATGTAAGTGTAATTTTATGTGCAAAATGATTAAGGAAAAATAACTTGTTTTTAAAATTATTTAGAACATTTTAAATGAATTTATATTTATCTTTAACACTCTGATTATGAAGAGAGAATCCTCTATTTCTATCTCTCATTTTGAGGATACCTTTATTGTATTTTCTGAGAAACCTTAATGCATTTAGGACATTTTAGACAAATTTGTATTAATTTTTATCACTGTAATGAGGAAAAATATTCTACTGCGTATCATCTTTAGGATATCCTTATTGTATTTTCTGGATACCCTTAATGTTTTAGCTTACTCTTATTGTATTCAGGGCATTTTAAATAAATTTGTATTCATCTTCATCATTCTAATGTTGAAAAAATGTTCTATTTCCATAATTTTAAAGGTACCTTTGTTGTATTCCTAAGGATGTGGAGCTATTAGTGATGAATATAAAAATCTAATTACCGTGTATTTCCGTGCATATACCGAAAATTTCTGGAACTTTTCAGTTAGCCGCGCACTAGAGATAAATAGCCAAATATAGCACATTTTTACCTCATTAGCTTACGTATTTTTCGTTTATGAGAAAAGTTATTCTTAATGAAAGGAACATTATTTTTACGAAAATAGATTGTTTTATTTTTAAAAATATTTATATTGTTGTTTGTGTTGAGTCGTCGCAAAATGGAAACATTTTGCCTCCGGCTAACGGAAAAGTACCAAAACTTACATTAAACATAATATTTAAATATCGCAAATAATGGGCACATAAAAATAATAATGGAAAAGAAATATTGCTTTAGTTTTCTAATATACATTCTGAATGTTTTGAACTCAGCTTTTATGCAGTAAGAAAAAAAAATTCACATGAATATTTTAAAGTGTGTATTTCACATGAATATTTTAAAGTGTGTGTTTCAGAATCCGAGGATCCGAATCAATCATTAAGTTTACTATCAGTCATCGGAATGCATAGATGTATACCCTCATCACTTTTAATGCTATCCGTACTAGAATTTGTGCTCTTGATGCACAACATCGTCCTCGGCTTACATAAAGGATATGAGTTTTGGATGGATTTTGGGGGAGTGAAGAAAAGGTACTTTTTCGGCTTATACAGTTGTGGAAAAAGGTTTTCTCAGGGTTCTTAATCCTCTCTCACTTTTATCTTCGATCTGACTAGAAAAAACACTATTGTCAAACTGAACTTAGGTTCTGCGCTTGCCCAAGAGTAATTTAAAATCATAAAAAGGGAAGAACTACTTTAAAAGTTAAAAGAAGCAATTGCAAAAAATCTTTACTATATACTTGCCGAGTTTTAAAAATTTAGAGTACATTTTTCTTAAATCTAGAGACCTGAAGTTTTTAAATGTCTAAGATATCTTAAACAAGAATTAGAAAATTAAAAAAAAAATTTGTGCGTTGTTCACAACTTTGCTTAAATAAATCTGAATTTTAAGCACTTTATGTTAATTATGAGAGATTAGTTAGTTGGTTAAATTTATGTGGCACTGGAAGCAATACAAGGGCGATTGGCGATAGATCTCGTAATTTTAATCCTTGGTCAAGTGACGAAGACGACGTCAAAGCTGGCACCCCTCTCCTGACTTCACATTTCGCCAACTGGAAGACTATAAGTCAAGGCAGATTTAACGAGTATCAACTCCGGCTACAAGGCAAGTCTTTTGTAGTGTCAAGACTCAAACCCTCGACGAATCGCCGGCCGCGAGTCCATCACTAGGCTACCGCGGCCACTAATTATGGAAACGAAGTTTACACTGCTTCTAAAATTCAAAAATTCCATTTAACATTTAATATTGTCAGGATGAGAGGTGTTTCAAGGTAAGCAGCTGTTGATGGAAGAGGGGGGACCTTGTTCATTTGTCCAGTCTGTATGCTAGGATAGCGTAAGTTTCTCGTCTCGGTTAAGCCGGGAGAGTGTATTCTTATTGCCGACTTATGCACAGCAGTGGTTGTTGCAAAGGCATTTCCCATGATTTTTTCTGGAAGTTAAAATATTTCATCTTAATTCTTTTATTATATTATTACAGATGTTCCAAACTTCGACAGATAAACCTTTTTGTTCTCATGTTCAAATTTGTTTATCAATAACTAAACGAATGATTTTAACTAAATCTTTGGTGTCGTCGAGATGTTCTTCTGGGTCATTGCTTAAAGACGAAAAGGAGAAGGTTTGCATCCCTATAGAAAATGCTCCACCTCAACAGTTTCCTTGGAAAAGAATTAGAGGAGACATTCTTTTCTTTCAAACAGTGGTTTATAAGTGCTTAAACAGGTTTTCGGAAATGACCATCTGAGCGTACCACCTCTTTACGGAATTGAATCATCCACGAGGTAATCTCGGTTGCCGTAAGCGACCAGTATTCAGGGAATTTGGTTCAATCTATTTTCTTTTGCTCAAATTGTTACGTTTATAGTTTTATAACTTTAAATTTATCTGAATCTTCTTAATTTTTGATTCAACAATAATTATGAGGCAACAGCAGTTGCTTCTAAATTATTTTAACTCAGGTGGAAAAAAAAATTCCAAACGTCAATTTGAAGCAGAAAACAGCATCCTTGAACAGTTTTAAACAGGAAAAGCAAGATTGATACAGCATATTATTTAATTTTTATCTTGTAGTAGTTTTAAACCAAGGAAATTGCTTTTTTCATGATGATGACGATATGCACCACCAAAATTAATTTCTGCGTACGCAATTGATATACAGATTGACTTATATTAGGAAATATAAGTAGCCGTCTTAGACCTTAATTTATAAGAGAAATAACGCTTATATAAAGAATGTTCCAAATCTGAAAAGCTTCTGTTTTGTATCGAAACAAGTTATAAGGTATTGAACAAATAAATTAAATATAACATTTCAAAAAGTTTATAAAATTATAAATATCCAATGTGATTACACATTGGAAATATGAATGATATCCAATCGATAATGGTACTCATCACAAGTTTTTATTAACAAATTTGGTGTTACAGTTTGAACGGCTATAGTTATTTGAGTTTTCAGTTCATCAATGTTCGTCGATAGTTTCGGCAAAACACTTTATCCTTTTAAGTATCCTCAAAGAAAAAAATTGCAGGGGGTTAAATCAAGATTTTTTAAGGGTACACTGATAAAAAACGTTATTTGCATTGAGACCCATCCTTCGTATCGCACCTCTGGATATCATTCGTGTTTCTGGTGGTGGTAACATTAATTATTTATAATTTTATGAACTTTAACGAAGAGCGACATTACTAAACCATTAACCAATTTATGTTTCGATGTATATAAACTGCTCTTTCCCCCTTATTTAACTCCTCAAGCATCTTAAAGTCTAATTAAATAGTTAAGTTAACAAAATCCAATAGAAGAGACGTCATAAAAAGATAAAACAGTTTATTATCTATCAAACCCCCTCATGGGCTTGTCTTCATTAAGAAAGTATTGTCATAATGAGCCTGAGACACCCTAGTGATCTTTTTCTTTCCCATGGGGCTTACTATCTTTGGTAAACACGAGTGACGCATTCTCCGATATACTCTAACACTCCTTCTCTATTTTCAACTCTTCTTCTTGTTAACATTTTTTTAATCTTTTTTTTTTTTTAGTTTCTTAAAACCTTTGGACGACAGATACATTCTTATTTGGCACAGCATTTTCACATCTGACTCTTGCGCAATTATCAACCCCATCCCTTCACATCTATCAACACAGAATATGCAAAATAGCTCTCTCTTTCGAACCCCCGTTTTTAAACCCAGTTAATCCTATTTTATGTTCTAATAATAAAGTCTTAGCTTACCAAATCACTTGTTCCGATTCATTCACTTCTTGTTTTCATGACTGATTCAATGCATATTACTCTACCTAGGAGTCGTTGCAATCGAAGCGATTAAGTACGATGATTCAATCCAATTTACTAGTATCTATGAGCTTGTCGTAATCTTCTATCTCCCTTCTCTTTTCTTTCAGTCCTATTTCGCTTATATATTACTGTCTCTCTAATTCAATTCATTACACTTATCTTCATCTTATTTACCTAATCACGTTCTTGTTTGGCTGGTAAGTACTTGTTATTTTATGCAATTTAAATTGTCTAAAAGTTACCAAGGTTAGTGAAGAGAAAATTGCAAACAGCTCAATGTCACAAATATTCTTCTTAATTTTGTTTATTCCAAAGGTTTGTAACTTCTTAAGTTTTGTATAAGTAGCTCTTCAAAGTTAGTATATCTTTTGAGAACACCCTGTTTATTTTAATTATGGAAAACATTCAAACAAGAAAAAATATTCACATTCCTCACTTTTATAAGAACTACATTTCCATCCACAAACTACACGTTCTAATTCCTTCTTTTCTTCCTATTTAGGTGGGCAAAGACATCCCGCACCCTGGCATTGATTCTACGCAGGACGAGTCCCAGTTCCGCTACCACAAGTACTACCAATGGGTGTGCTTCATGCTGTTCCTGCAGGCGACCCTCTTCTATGTGCCTCGGTGGATGTGGCGCATGTGGGAAGGCGGTAAGATCCAGGCTCTCATGATGGACCTGGATGTCGGCATGCTGGGAGAGGCGGAGAAGAAGCAGAAAAAAAAGCTCTTGGTGGATTATCTCATGGCCAGTTGGAAGACCCACGACTGGTACGCGGGGAGGTATCTCATTTGCGAGATACTGGCCTTCGTCAACGTCATTGGACAGATGTTCCTCATGAATAAGTTCTTCGATGGTGAGTTCATGAACTACGGACTGGAAGTGATCGACTTCATCAACACGGACCCCGAAGACCGCATCGACCCTATGATTCGTATCTTTCCTAGAGTTACAAAGTGCCGCTTCCAGAAGTACGGACCCTCCGCCAACTTGGAGACTCATGACGCCTTGTGCGTCATGCCCCTGAATATCATCAACGAGAAGATCTACATCTTCCTGTGGTTCTGGTTCGTTATATTGTCCATTATGTCGGGATTTGTGCTTATTTTTCACGCTGTCTTGTTCGCCTGTCCTCCAGTGCGGGTGTACGTTCTGAGCATGCGCTTCAGGTTCGCTCACATGGAAAACCTGCACACTTTGGTTCGAAAAGGTTCCTTTGGAGATTGGTTTCTGATCTACATGCTGGGGCAGAATGTTGATGGGATTATTTTCAAAGAACTGGTTGCGGAAATGGCGAAGAAGGTGACCACGGAACCCAAAGAGGGGTTATGACCGAGGAATTTGCGACTAGAGAAATTTGACTTTCAGACTTTTTTGGAAATGAAGGGACGTAGCGTATTGTATCATATTGTTCTAGTGAGTGAAATCGTATTCGAGATCTGTTCACTGCCATGTCATGATTAGCAACATTTTTTTTCTTTTTTTTTTCTATTTATTAAATGGTTGATCCATTTCTATTACATATATTCGCATTTTTATTTACTCATTTTGTCTCGTTGTTCATTCAAATTGATAATTATACTTTTAAGAAATAGTAAATGGATGTTAGAATGAAGACAGAAAAAGAAAGTTTAACAATGAATATTAATTGCAATATCCATTTAAGACATACAGACTATTATTGAAGAAAGGCGACGATTCACATAAAAAGGTAATCAATAATTATTTTACTTTTTCATCAGAAATAATTTCTGAAAGTACAAATTGTTCATTATAATGGAAAGAATTGACATTATAGTTTCCATTTTACACAAATGTAATTTGTATTTTAAGGCACATATTAAAGTTATTTTTAGAGTCTTTTTTAAAATAAAAATTATATTTTATCCTTATTTTAAATAAATACATAGTAATCTATGAAATATTTTCAAGTAGGAAACGATTCATGCCTTTCGTATGAGAGTACTCGTATAACAACCCATTGGAATTATTTTCACCAAAAAATACGGATCTCCATGTAATACAGTTATAAATCTTATGCCTCATCAACTGCTCTTACGATATATTAATTACAGTTAGATTCCGAGATGCTTGAGAAATCTTTTTTTTTAGATCTTCCTTCTTCTCAACCAATGATTACCTCTTTCTTCCATCATGTTACGTCTTGATCACAGGAATAAATTTGTAGTAATTATTTACATAACAACAGGTGTTTGGCGCAATGAAACCAAATATGTCTTTACGTCAGAAAGCTCAACTAACCAATTAAGGCTCTCGTCTAATGGCCATTTTGATTTCGGAAACAAAGGACGTTCACGAATCAACAATAACCCTATAGAATTTCTACTACATTTCTCAAATCCTTACTATTTTTTCTAGATAGAGCAAAAAAATAATGAAGGTTTCTGCAAAATTACAATTTTCCTCCGATTTTTGAAAATATTTTAGAATATTTTTTTAAAGACTGAAAAAACCCATAACCGAATAATTAAAATAGAGGCAAAAATGAAGTAAAAATCTACTAAACAAAACACAAATGATAACCAAAATATTTTATTCAGATAAACTTATAACCAATGTATTTTATCCCTTATCTATTTTATGTGTGACAATAGTCCCTATACATGTCGGAATTTAACGTTTCATGTTATGAAAATTGCTTTTCTTACTCAACCAATCTCTTTCAAGCTCTTACAGTTTCATGGATGAGGGTTTGAATCCTTGGCCCTGCGTAGATCTTTCTTGGTTGTTTTCCGATACATTCTCGCGGTTGGCAATAAAGTCACTATTCTTCTAACTAAACTTACCAACTTTCGTTTTAAACGCAATTATACTTATCTATGTATTTCCTTAACTATATTCATTACATTTGAATAATTCTAATCTAATCTACATAAGTCACATTTCATCGTATAGGTAGATTATTCAATTCAAAACAACATCACGTAAAATACTCCAAAACGTTAGTTGAAAAGGGAAAGGCGACAGTCTACACCGTACGGTTAAATTGCTATTTAATATCGGTTTTTAAAAACAGTTCGTTAGTAATGACAAACAAAAATCTGTAATTCTAATATTGGAAATAATAATGTCAAAGTCTCATGGGGATACGTATCGTCAAATAATAATTTCCAAGATGATAAGGAATACGAGCAGAAAGGTTGCCTAGGCAGTATTGTTGCTGAGCTGAAAACCTTCAAAAAATCTTCTAATTTTTTTCTTCCGTTTTCCCAACGAAACGAAGTAAATCTTTTCTTGAGATGAGAAGGTCTCGCTCGCGAGAAACAAGGAACATAGAAGAATTATTTTCAGCAAAGGAAGAAAAGGAATTCTATAAATACCCCCAAGCAGCATCTTCGTTCGAAACGAACGAACGTTTCGACGCGTGCTGTCGTGACCGTGTTTGGATAACACTTAAATAATAGATAAATATAAGTAATTTGAATGGAGTACACTCATATCGTTAACTTTGATATCCTTTCGAGTAATATAACCTTGTCTCATGGGGATATGTATCATCATATGTCAGTTACTGTTATTTCCATATTATATATCGCTTGAATATTTGAAAGACATTCTAATTATATAAATATTGAAAAAAATTACCTTGAAAATTTATATAACTTTTTTGTTATAGCTTAACTCTTTTTGCCTTGAAATTTAAAATGATTTTGAACGTCTTTTAAAATAAAGTTAAATTTACGAAAATATAGTTAATTTCATACAACAAAACAATGGACCCACAAATGCATTCAAAGTAAATTGATTACAAATATAGGATTTTTTCTTACAAATTTTCGTGCCTTTAGATCACGTAGGGATGGGATGAGAAAGCACTTTGTTGTAAAGAAATTGGCAATTCGGATAAGGTTTCTTTATATTTCAGAAAATAATTATGTGAATTTTACTTTTAAAGAATTAAAGTATTCTATAGTAATATGTTATTTATGTTTATTATAAAATAATTTGCACACCTGTATATATATATATATATATATATATATATATATATATATATATATATATATATATATATATATATATAATAGTATTTTATTGTAATTTAATTAATAAAAAAATTCTACTTACAAATAGTAAGAGTTTCTTAATATTTTTCATTAATCGCTGATATTCCTAGAATTCAACATTTTTCGTTGACACTTTTTATAATTTTTTTGCTCGAGTACCAGGTGTTTAACTTTTAAGATTTTTGATCTTATTTTTCAACAGATACTGGCAAATAATTGTTTTAAGCAATAAATGAAGTCAAAATAAACAAAAAAGCAGACTTATTCGTTCAAGTCTTATGTTATTAATAAGCAATTAATTTAATATATATATATATATATATATATATATATATATATATATATATATATATTAAATTACTTAAATTTCATATCTATAGCATGTGTAGTTTTTTTCATTGATAAATTTCATATGGGTTGTTTATTGTATGCAGTTGGAATTCTTTTTAAAAATATTCTAATTTAAATTAAGATTAACGACTTTTATTGCATCTTTTATTCCTCAAAACACTTATTTATTTATTTAAAATGTACAGTAACAGGTCAAACAAAATCTTTTAAAATCATATTATTTTGTAACTAAAAATATTAATATCATGACAAATACAATTTTAAAGAATGAAAAATTTAAAGCAGAAAAAAACTACAAGCTCACAATTTACAACTGAAAATACAATTAAATTTAAACCAAAACGATTAAATATAATTGGAGGCTCGATGAAAAATAAATGAAGATATTTAAAAGCATATATATATACTTAAATAAAGAGAAAGACAATAGTTGTACATCTCAATTATATCAAAATTAAATTTGCAGCAAATCATCAGACATAAAAAAAAAGAAATCAAAGCCATCTGAATCTGTAGGTTTATGGGTGAAACGCAACTACAGTGAACACATAAAAAGTTTTTTTTTTTAAAGATACGTTTAACTTTCCAAGCATCTTATTAAGTTGTTATTTGGTTTCAATGTCGTTCCATATAGGTTATTAACGAATTTCACAGAAACCCTGAGAAAAAATTGCAGGAAACATAAATTTTTTCACAGATCAAGATATACACATTTGCAAGTTCAAAACTTTCAAAACAATGACAAAACGCCTGAAAGGATTTATCAAATTAAAAACATTCAATGGCCACAAATGACAACATCCTCCTGTGGACACGGAAACCAAGTGGTCATGGTCGAGAAATGACGGCAAGCATAGTTTCCGCCGAGTGATGGGTTCGAGTCCTGATGCCACTATAGATCCTTCGAGAAGCAGTACTCATAGAGGGAAAATATGTCGAGGCTAAGTCCTTCCAGTGGTATGATGTGGAAGTTTCGAAAGGGATGTGCTATCTCAAGTGTCTCCCTCATCACTTGCCCAAGGTAGGTTCAAGATGACGAGGTCCGTCGCCAATAAACATCATGTTGCTTCAAAGTGGGACGTTAATAAACAGTCAATCAAAAGATTTTAATTGCCAACTTTTCATCCGTTTTCTTAAGATGCAGGATTAAAGGCAGCTTCCTCCTTTTTTTTTTTTCTCCATCCCATTAGTAATATCGCAATTTGTGAAAGGTATTCTACTGCTGGCTGTTCTAAAAGTTCCAGTACTTAATGTTCGTGAATTAATTGTAAAAAAGCTCTTCTAAAGTAACGTAGAAAGAAAATTTGAGCCTATATTTACTACAGTTGTTGAAATTATTTGCATCTGTCTCTGAGGCAAAGTATAATTCATTTGAGCATGGTTTGAGAAACATGTTTTCCAAGATGCTAGGAGCGTCTTCTAGTATCCTATGAGTAATGCCAGTTTTCAGATTATTCACTATTTGGAAATTATTTTCATAAACTTTGTTCTTTACATATTCTGAGGAACTCAGGGGAACAAGGTGGCTAAAGATTTCTTGAGATGAATCGATCATCTAAAAAAAAAAAATTCTCGAAGCATGTCCATGCTTTCATGACTCGTATGACATATTGCACAGTCTTCTTCGAATTCATAGTCTTGTTTCCCTAATTTAAGTATTATCAGAATTTTTCTGAGAGGATATGTAAAGAATAAAGTTTATAAAATTTTTTTCTAACAATAGGAGATCTGAAAATTGCCGTTTCTTAAAATATACAAGTAATCACTCCCACAGCATTTTGAACAGTTGTAATTTCAAAATTCTTTTCTATGTTAGTGCTTTTCACCATTAGCACTAAACAATTGCTTTAAAGTTTAGTGTTTTTGCATATAAGCTCAAGAATTGGAAATTTTTAACATTCCCGGTGTTGAATTTGTATTGATTTCGTGTTCGCTTCATACTACTCCAAATGAATAAAGAAAGAGACATTTCACTGAATTGTTCTAATTTTTGAACTTGATATGAATGGGCATAATGATTGTAATTATCAAACAGCTTTGGAACTATTATACAGAGAAAATATGTTCAATCGAGTATTCAATAATGTAAAACTAATAGGCCAAGATTCGTGTCGTCTGTTACTAAGATAAGATAGAATACAGCGATTTAAATACTATTGACAATAAAAAAAATGCAGAAATTCAGTAAAGTCAACATGAAAGTTCTGTTTGTATGAAGTGAAAGAAAATAATGCATTTTTCATGCATTTAATATTATTTATTGTATGATATAATTTCCGTCGTTACTTATAACCTCTTGTCTGCGTGATGGTAATTTGTAAATACTACTTTTTGAAAACTGCTTTGTTTTTAGAAGAGAAAAACTCGATTTGTGCTTGGTTGACATCTGATTCATTTTAGATTTTTTTTCCGTGGACGTGATAGCTAATGGTCATGGTCACGGACTTGCGCCGGAGTAGCGAGTTCAATCCCTGAAGCCGCTAAATATCCAACATGTAGCAGGGCCGATGCACGTTAAATCTGTCGAGATTCCAAGTTCTCCCATTGGCATGGTGTGGAAATTTGCACAGGGATTTAACAGCTCTGGTGTCGTCCTTGTCCCTTGACCGAGGCTCAAAATGACGAGGTGTGTCACCAATAGCCCTCGTGTTTCTTCTCAATGAGACGTTAATTAAACAATCAAATCAATTTGATTTCCCCTTCCCCCTTTGAAAAATTTTCCAGGGTGAGAACACAAGTGATAATTGAAGGGTTAAAGGTCTGGGGAGTAGGATGGATACAACAGAATTTCCCTGCCTAACTCTGCAATTTTTTGACGAATCTCCAAAGTAGCATATGGTCTGGCATTATCATGATGAAGTATGGTGTGCTTCATGTTGAATATCGCCGACTTCATTTGATTGAGTCCTTTGTTTGAAACATCTATTTGATGACAACATCTCTCTGAATTGAATTTTTCATTAGGTTTCAAAAGCTCTCATAATGTATTAAATCCTCGGACGTTCCATTCTACACTCAGTATACTATTATTGAGACTCAAGATCGGTTTAGAGGTGGAAGGGGAAGATTGTCCATTTTCACAGTATGCCCTTTTACTTACGATGTTTTCGTAGGCAATCAACTTTTCCAAGAAATCCAACACGCAATACAAGAAAAGTTTGTTTTTGATCCAACAAGCGGAAAAGTGTATATGATATGAATTGATCAAACAAAATTTCTCACTTAATCTATGAGGCATCCATCTGGAATATTTACTAATCATAGTAACGATGGAAATTATACTGAACAATTAATATTATTAAATACATTCTTTTCTATCATTTCATAAACGAACATATTTTCCCATAAACTTTATATTTAAGATTGTTGCATAGTAATAGGTTTTTTTCAATTAAAATATATATGATGCTTACAAAAAAGCTATAAAAACTCATAATTATAGCGTCGAATACTTATAATTGAATCAAAAGATCTACACATTACTATTCTTCAATTTAAAGTTTTCTACTTCGATATTCATATCAGCATCTAAATTTATGGAATGTAATCTTTATTTTAAGATGACACACTTACGTTACAACGAAAAGGAAATATTACTAAAGCTAATATTTTGAAAAGGAACTTTGTAGATATTTTCTTGACACATTATTTTATTAATGACTTCAATATAGAATAACTACAAGTGAAAAATTCCATATCTTAATTATTATATATTGTGTAAAGTATTACAAATTTAGTAGATAGTGGTGGTGGGAGTTTGAATGCAAATTCGACGAATTATTTTGAAAAAACAATGAAAGTAAAAACAACAACAACCTGTAAACGTCATAAGTTTAAAACATCTAAAACGAAATGCAAACTAGATAAGCAGTGTATGAATTTCAACAATAACAATGAAATCAGCTTTTACATCATAGAGTGATAAATTATATTTATGAATGGTTAACTAGTTTTCAAGGGCATATAATCGACGAAATCACACATGCAGAAATTATTATTATTCATAGTTTGGTACCGAACAATGGATTTAAAAGTGAAGAATTTGACCTTTTAAAAAGCTCTGAAAATAATTTGTTCCTGTCTATAATTCCACTTTGATTTCAGGTTTTGTTATTTAGAGTCAGGATTATGTTTTCATACTTAAGTATGGAACACAGCAGGACTTACAATTTAAAATATTAGCCGAATATACATAGTCAGTGAATACTTAAAAAGTTCAAAGTGTCAGTTGCAAAACGTACGCCTCTAAAGCCTTTTCAGTTCTTTTTCACATTAAAGATACGAGAATCTAGAACTTGTGAATAATTACAATATTTATTTATCAACAATACATCAAATTAAACCAATATGTATCCTTTCTTCTATTCCTATAGGAGTTTACTTTTTATTTTTACATTTCGCAATGGATCACAGCATATATAGCGTACTAATGTTATTGTCAGTTTTTACTCCGATACATATTAACTAGTTAATTTATATCAGTGGTTCTTAAGTTTATTAGTCTGACGACCCCCCCCCCCACGCTGACGCTGAAAAATTTTGAACGACCCCCTTCCCCCATACATAAACGTAAATGAAATAAAAATAATATTGTTTAACTCTAATTCAATTAAAAAAAGTAATTAATAAATAACTTTAAATTCTAATTTATTCAATTTTTAATAAAAACTTATTTTGTTAATTTAAAATGAAATACTTATACTTTTTGTTATCCTTCAGTATAAAAAATAATTTTATTTTGAATTATAAATAAAATCCCTTTTACAGTTATTGAAATAATTATCAGTCTTAATCGAATAAAACGGTAAAGTTGTACACTATATCGTTCTTGTGATGTACATACTTGTGACATAACAGAAACAACTGAATGTACTCTAAAAGCGTTTTCGTACCAGTCGATTCGTCTGTGTTGTACATTACGTATCATGCGTGTACGGTCATATTTTGATTCTGAAATATGCTGCAATTGCAATGCAAAATTCGATAATAATCCACTTACGGGTATTTTTTTCAATATGTAAATATGATTTCCAGCTCTACTTAAAGAATATTACGATTATATAATTGAACTCCACAGGAAATGTAACTAATTAACCACAATGAGAAAACATTTCTATTAATATTTCTTTAAATTTATGCACCTAAATTAAACTTTAGATGGGCTCGCGACCCACAGTTTAAGAAACACTAATTTAAATATTCGACATCAGACGCGGAAGAACATTTGATCAGTTTATATGTATATAAAGGAGTTTATAAAGGATGTTTACAAAAACACCCATAAAAGTGTGCTCATAAAAGATGTTTACAAAAGAATGTCTCGACTTTGAAGATGTATCATTATAAAACTAAAGAAACTATAGCATTTTGGGACAAATCAAAATGAAAATATCACTTTAAAGTTTTTAAAGTTATAAGTATTCGGTGTGACCACTACCAGAAACACCAACCATATCCAGTCGATAGCAAGTTCCTCCCATTCTTTTTTTAGCATGTTCGATGTTTCAGTCAGCAGTTATTCGCGTTTTTTGTTCGTTCGTCAATGTTCACCAGCAGTTTCAGAAAAAAAAAAGTTTTATCTTTTAAGTGGTTCCAAAGGGAAAAAAATCACAGATAATTAAATCAAGTTTTCTTGGGGAAGAGATTGAGTAAGAACAAGATCGTCATCTATTCTGTGACCAAACTATCGCATCATACCATTTGAAATCGTTCATATGTAGAGTTGTGGCCATAGTGGTGATTTCCTTACCATATTTATGGTACTACGAATAAATTTGCAGTGTAAATATGAATAGATAACTTCTGGGAAAAGAGAAAGATAACAAAAAGTCAGGGATGGTTTACATGAACAGGAAATTTATTAATAAATAAACAGATATTTAGAATTTTAAGCAATTAAATTAGCTTTTTAGATAGGAATCCCGAAAATAAATTTTACAATAAACATGTTAAACTATTTTTTTCCTTGTCGGAGACGATTGAGTTCACACACACACACGCTCGCTCGCAAAATATCACATAACTATCATCGTATACACTGAAAATTCGAATTGGATTAGAATGCATACATTTGATGTAACAGTTAATGTCATTTTCTTTGAGAAATTTGCTTAAAGGTAAAGAATGGTGTAGCAAAAGTTGCGGGAGAGTTTTGTTCACTCGCCTTTCAAATCATAAGACAACCAAAATTGATATACTACTTTTTTCCAGAAAGAATATCTGACACCAAAAAACAGTAACAGCGTCTATTTTTATTAATATTGCTCATGTGATTTTATTGTGGGTGATTTCTTCTGTTTCAGGTGTTAAAATATAAATTGGGGAAGACTGTATAGTTCATAGACTCGCCTTTGGGGACTACCAAAGTATAATATTTTGTTGTGAAAAAAATTATAATGCTCTCATCGTCAAAAGATTGCACCAAGGAAGAATAGTGAGATTAGAATGATATTTGAAAGTAAGTTAGTACTCACCCACAACAACAAACGATTAAAAACTTAGAGTGGGATTGACAAAATTTTTTAGATAAAATACAAAATTATTACAGCTCTCAATAGGACTTTGGGCAGCCATTGTTTCTAATGCATTCGCCACACCTCATGGAGTGGAGAAACTCTTAATGGTGTCTTGACTCAGTTTATCCCATTCAGAATGAGTGAGTGGTTGTTTATTACATGGCACAGAAATTCAACACGAGGTCTGTTAGCGATGGGCCTCTCAATTTTGAACATGTGAAGTGACGAGGATGATATTTGAGCTGCCACATCCATCTCCAAACTTCCACACCACGCCCATGGAAAGACTTGGGACCCCGACAGATATAACGTGGATCAGCCCCACTACTCAGCGGGTCTTGAGTGGTGTCAGGCCTTGAACTCCCGACTCGAAGAATACCTCTTGATGCGAATCCGCGGCCATGATCACTAGACTACCACGACCATTTTAAGTAGATTGAACTTTGGCACGCAGATATTGTAAATTTTGTGTTATAGCGGTGCAGTCTTAGCTAAACGGCTAATAGTATTTCATAAGAATTCTACGGGTGACAGGTTTGGTGTGTCGCTGACCGCGGCATAATGTTTGAGGCTTCGAGGCAAGCTCTTGAGATAGCAGTATGATCGAGACATCAGCATTATCTTGTTGAAGCAGAAATCTAGGATCCCGAGGTTCGTACGCAAGAGTGATTCCCCCTGTCGAATGACTTCAGTAATCGCATCTTTGGGCCGTGAAAGTGACTCTGCTGAGGACCACCGGTGATCTTGTATCATACGAAATCACACCCCATGCCATTAGAGACCCTACTGACTGGATGTGTGATAAGTTACAGCAAATCGCCCTTCATGGTATCGACCACTTCGCCTTTCCACACAGGTGCGGTTATTATCCTCACCAAGATAAGAGACTCATCACTAAAAATGATTCGCTGCTATTCCATATGGCTTCATGCTGTTCTTTCGTGGTACCGTTGTAGAGTCTGACGGCGTTATTGAGGAGTCAGGGGAAATCTCCTTGCAAGCAATCTAGAAGTACGTAATAATCTGCTAATGGTACTGGCACTTACAGGATTATGCAGGGAGAGCATCAGTGTTCGCATAATGTGAGGAAATGCGGCAGTTGGTGTGCTTCGAATTTGCTAGGCAATTCTTCGATCTACCCGACTGTTCCGTGCAGCTCTCCATGAGCCAACATTTTGTGAACGATACATTTCTTGTTCCCAATTATGCCAACAATGCAAAACCGTACCAACTGCGAGAAAGATATGATGCCCAATCCGTCGGAATGACCATCAAGTCCTACGATGTAACCTTTCTCAAAGGAGTCCAAACAAACAAACAACGTCGTACAAACGGCTGTCGTTTTCTTTTCAAAGATATTCTTAATTTCAAAGTGTTAGCATAAGCTCAAACATGCCAGTTAGAATCAAAATTACACACTTTGGGAGAACCTTTTAAATGGTCCTTAGTCACATTTTTGTTGATTTCATTGCAGTCGATGCGGCTGACAATTTGATCATTTACATATCTAACAGAGATGAAACGATTCCTTAATTTGAATTTACATACATTGCTTCCTTCTGGGTGCAACGTCCGCCCTTTGCTTGACGTTGAGAATATGTGCAGGTCTGTAGTTAGAATTCTCTTTTAACTATCAATTAAGCAATGCACTGCTTTAATTTGTAATAACTAATCTTTCTATAATAAGTGCACATTAATTACTGCAGCATATCTTTATTTACTAATTTATTTTTTCTATGCATTATGAAAATCAAATTATTATTATAACCTTCTTGCTTTTATTATACCGATAAAATTTTGCTTACCGGTTAGTAACTCGTAATTCATATTTGTTAACAGCACAAACACTCGAATTACGTAAGACTTACAACTATTTTTCTTTCTTATTTTAGTAGAAGGTGTCTGTTGCTAAAAGAATGCGTGTAAAATATGGACGAATTTTGAGCTCTTACAAACAAAAATATTTGAAATACCCTCAGAAATTTTGTTTTACGTTATTCTTTAATCCGTATTTATTTGTGGCTGTTCTTCATATAACACAGAAGGCTTTAACCAATGGTATATAATAGCTTTCCTCACCATTGGTTATTTTAATTTCAACAAGCAATTTTTAGCAAACGTTCTACGAGAAAAAGAAAATTATGTATCGTAGCTAAATCAACGCTATCTTTGTTAAGATCAACCAGCATGTGTGAATAAAAATTATTGGCCGCGATCAACAACAAATTAAAAAAGCTCTTCAAAAAGGAAATTTAAAATAAGTTTTGCGTTTGGCAAGTCGTAGAAACAATTAAAGCGAGTCATAAGGGAACTTTATATTATGATATATATTTTTTTTTACTTTTCAACAAAATCCGCCGGGTGTTATCGTAAAATTTTATTTATAACCAAGCAATAGCCTGGATTTCTACATAAGATTTGTTCTGCATATTTATTTATCCTTATGCACATAATGTTGATTTATTTGGTTTCGGGAAACAATAGATTGAAGCAACCCACAGTATAGAGAAGATAGAATTCAATCTGCTGAGTTCTACGTTCTTTGAAAGGTCAAGAAGCACTGCGAGAAATTAATAACTATAGATAATAACTATGTAGAGAAGAATAATAAATGAAAATTAAGTTTCAATCTCGATTATTTTTAGTAATAATTAAACTAACCACGGGATAATAATAATTAAAATTTTATGATAGTGCGCATTGCTTTAATTTATGACTTCTTGAAACTAAACAAATCAACATAAATAACTGTAACTTACAACATTATGTACAGAAGGATCCATGAATATTCAGAATAAATTTTAACCCGATATACCTCGGTTAATTCTTAGTAATAATTAAAACTTCACTAATCCTCTATAACAATGTACAATTCATAAAAATAAATCAAATGATAGGTGTTATTCAAGATCTTCGGCAGCCTATCTGTAAGTCTAACAAATCGGTGTTATCTTTTAAAAGTCTGTGTATATTTCGTGTAAAGAGATAAAAACATTTTTAAACCCTGAAAACGATGTCTTATCGAGTCCGGGCTACGGAGGGCTTTCGCCTCATTTACCAAGGTCACATTGCACAAGACAAAATCAAAATCGAACTGTCAGCGGGCGACATTCCCACTTGAGAAAGAGACGGTATCCAAACAGATGGAACAGACACCCGAGCAGTGAGAACCTGGCTGTATGAAAACTCCACCTACCTCCTTACCGCAAGGTGTTATAACAGTGTGAAAAAACATTACTGAATGGTGTTTTTGTTCTTTGCTCCTTGCTTTCCGAGATCGTTTGAAATGTGCCATTAAGA
Organism: Nephila pilipes; assembly: GCA_019974015.1. NCBI lineage: Eukaryota > Metazoa > Arthropoda > Arachnida > Araneae > Nephilidae > Nephila > Nephila pilipes. The sequence continues at coordinate 215,809 of BMAW01060283.1, read as the reverse complement.
GACAGCCACACAACAATGTTTTTTTCTTCTTCTTTTCCTTAATGATCGTGTTTCTCTCTCGATGACTCATCTCCCCTCCCGGACGTTGACTGGGTGGAGCGTTGCCAAATCCTCAGGTAACAGAATAAAAAAGATGCGAATAAAGAAATAACGCTTTGTGTTGCCATTATGCCTTCCTTTATTTTGGGGCTTTTTTATAACCGTCCCATTGAGGGATTTTTCGGAATGTTTGCATCTCGCGTTTGAAAAAAATCTCTCTTTCATAGACGTGTTGGTAAAAGATATATTTATTTTAGAATTTTCGGGAAATATACGCAATGTGCCGAGTAGGTGCGTTTGGGCCACACATATGCAGTGCTCAATGCAAATACTGTATTGTTTACATATTTTTTTGAATAAGGTAACATGCCTACTTTTAAGACTCTTCGACGTGGAAATATAGACCATTTCTATAGCAGAATTTTAGAAAGTTAATTTTATTTGCTTAACCTTCATAGAAAATTTTATTGGGTAAAAATTCATAAGATGCACATTTTTTTCATTATTATTTCCCTCTGTTGTTGTTACCATGCTTATTTTTAAAAATATCACAAAATTACATTGTCAAAAGGAGAGACAGCTGACAAAGAATATAATCAATATTTTATTCCTGATCCACGAATAATTGGTACTAATCCCTTACTTGTATTTTATATGTGGTAATTACTCCTGAAGATCTATGAGTTAATGTTTTAACAAAATAAAGATTGTAATTTTTAACAATCCTGTTGGGTTCGAGATCTTAAACGAAATACAGTTGAGAGTTCCAGTCACTAAGTATATTCATTAGGGCTTACTTTAAAGGTTTCTTATTTAACGTAGATCCAATGCTAATGTTTCGCATGATATTTTCCGCTCATTACCTTTATCTCGCACAAAACTGCCAACTAAAATATTAAACGCTTCATTGCAAATACAAGTATATGCATTCTCTCACTTCCATTTATTACATGTAACTAAATACAATCTAATCTACTTAAGCCACGTTTTATTTATTAATAGGACCTTTGAAATCGATCATAAAAAAAATTCCTTAAGTGTTGGTTGAAGGGAAAACCGTCACAGAACTTCTACATAGGAATGAATTTAATATTATTTTCACAGAACTTCTGGGAAAATAAGAATAAAAAATCTTGTTTAAGAAGAAAAAGTTGTTTACTCAGTGCAACAGTCAGGTGTTGTTTCCACGTTAGTAATTAATTGGTTTCACTAAAAACTGCGTAAATAGAACCATGGAAAATTATTTTAAAATAAATATCCCTTCCATATTCTGAAATAAGTACAGTAGTATCTCCTGTAAAGGACACCTCTATTTATGAAACAATTATGTTGGTCCTGGCTCTTGGAATATGGACACCTTGATGTATTTACCTCTTACTGAGAATCACTTAAAAAGTTTCAAAAATAAGATAGAGGTAGAGAAATAAACAAAAATAGAAAAACTCTTTGTTAGTTAAAATTTCAAAGGCAAGTCTGTGTTCAGTGAAAGATGATTTTGCGACAAGGGAGCAATGAAATGAAAAGCTAATCCCTCTTTTTTGAAAACTGCTTTTCTGTAGGGAAATGGGGAACAATACATTGGGAAAAAGCAAGTTGTGGTAAAACCAAAATGATATTTATTATTCATAGAATTTTCAACTCAGTTATTCTTGCTATGGTTATCAGTACGGGAAAGAAACAATGATAACAGGCTGTAAGGCAGTTCAAGACGGGGACCAATGGGAAGCAAGCGTTTTAAGAAAACAAGGTTTGAAATTCCAGTTTCGAGTGCCCTCAGAGAAAATACTATTGATGAAAATGAATTGATTCAACTTGCCAAAATCAGTAGAAGTGTTGAAATGTAAGAATACTTAGAAATCGGGGGAATTTTGTGCCTGAGGATATCAATAACGAAGTCTTTTATTTGAATTGTAGTTGATGATGTGAGCTTTAACAAAATATAACTTAGAAATTCATTGAGGAAGATGAAGAGTCACAAAAAATTATACACAAATGCTTTAAAACACATCTCCCAATTAAATTAGAAATTCATGATAGCTGTTGGTGGTAGTGAAGAACTTAAGATCCTCAGTTACACTAATATCCACACACAAAAAATACTTCTAATGCAAAGACTTTCAAACAAACCCGTTTAACAGATTATTTTCAATAAATTTCTGTATGTACAAAATTCTAATGTTCATTTTATTCATTTTTTGCAATAATTAAACTTTTTTATTTAATAATTTTTCTTTTTCATAAACTTTAAATTCAAATAAATACCTGTGACAATGTGTTATTTATACACCCTGCTTAATGCTTAATACACCCTAAATTTCTAATTAAATTATATTTTTTTAAAAATGTATCCACTTAATGAAAGACACCTCGATGTAAGGGACAAAAACTTGGCCCGGTAGATGTTCTTTATTGGGGGTACTACTATATTTTAATCTTACCGCGATAGAATAGTTTTAACTGGAGTTTTTGAAAATTTACTGACAACACAAAAAACTAATTTTTTTCATATAAATGTAATTTATTTCCAAAGAGGTTCTCGATTTTGTGGTTTTACGTAACGCAATGCAGTGACGTATGGTCACTACATTGCGGTACGTGTACCATGTTGAAGAGGAGTAGGTAAAATTTTTTTCTTTCTTTTCTTTTTGGATAAGGCCAAATAGTAAAATTTTGGGGCTCAGTAGGCCAGGCAGCAAACTCGAAAATATTTGCACGTTAAATTCTATTCAAAGGGCATAGAAAACAAAAAACACAGACTAAATTTTTTAAATTAGGAAATTATATTTTTATATAATAGTTATATACACATGATACTCTTACAAGAAAAGAGTAAGATATTTCCATTTATTAATAAACATGTTATAGAACTCCAATTTTGTACTTACATGAAGAATGTAATTGTTTTTGATTGTGTGATTATTAAGAAAAAGTTACAGGTGTTTAAAATAATACCACAATTGTCAAAATAAGCTGAAGTTAGAGAAACCGAAACCGGAAATTCAGTTTTGAATATGCTTTTTAAAGCTAATTTTTTTCCAGTTTCATCCTGTTATTCATTTAAAATGGATTTCTGTTATTTTTTTGTTTTATTCCGTGGATTGGTAACAATTTCTATCTTTTAATTCGACGCTTACAATTGGCAATTTCCGTTTCCTTCTGACCTCACATGTTGTTTTGGTTCGTGAACTGCGAATTTTGCTCTTGAATTTCATCTAAAACGTTAACTTCTTTCGTTTTAATTGTAGCATTTTTAATCGGTAACTGTTGTTTTAATACTCTGTTGTTTATTTTATATTTTTGTTATGGGAAATAGAAGAAGTGAATCAATTTCGCTCAAAAGAAAATGCACCTGTAACAAATTCATGAAAACAGTGAAACTATCAAATGTTCATATGTCTAGCCAATAAAAACTGGATTACCTGAATCATTTTTCACAGAGCAACTAATGTGGTTATAATGATCTATTAAAGGACAATCCAATCATTATTTTAATTGGAAAGTACGTATTTCAGTTTCTGTTATTCCAGTTGTATTTTTTTTAAAAAAAACTCCAACTATTTAAAGACTCCGTGTTTGGATTGGCTTCCAATATAATTTTGAGATATTTAAATTATGATTTTGTTGTTTGCTGTATTTTTATAAATTTGATAAAATCTCAAAGGTGATATTTCTAGAAAAAAGTATTGAAAAATTGTCATATATTTCCCACTTGCAGCTTCGACTAGCTATAACTTTTGATTCAGTAGAAAACATTTAAAGAATTTAGTACATGCTCTAGAAATGTATTTATGGAATGTACAGCAGCGCTATTGTTTTCGGAAAATGTAAAATATTTCTTAAACAGTACAGTTGAACAAAATTCCAAAATATGATGAAAATTTCTTTAAAATTTTAAATTTTTGAAAATAGTTACATGTGTATTATTTCTAATAGCATTTTTATTATTGTGTATAAAAGTGAAACTAAAAATGTAAAAACATTATGATGTTTTGAAATTTTTTTCTTCTAAAAAAAAGGTTTCCGATCGTGACCGGAAACCTTAACACACTAGAAATGTGACGGGCACTGTCCAAAGGGTTGCCATCAATGCGAACAGGGGGTGACCGAGATGTGTACTCATTGGCACCTTATACAATCATTCCAGGTGATAGGCCAACATGACGGTGTCGAATATGCTGGTAATGTTCTTTCTTCACGACGACGCCAAACGATGATGCAATCATCATGATGCTGTAAACAGAACATGGATTCGTCTAAAAAACGACGTCACGCCTTTGCTGAGTTCAAGTTTGTCGTTGATCACACCTTTGAAGGCACTTCTGTCTGTTCTGTAGCGTTAAGGGTAGCCGAAGCCGTGGTCACTGAGTAGAAGTCCATGCTCCTGCAAATGTCGTTGAACAGTTCGAGCAGATACTTGTAGTTGTCTGTTGTTGTGTAGACACGATCCCCTCTCTTGACTCAAGGTTCGAGACGTGGCTGTATGATCCATTAAGACCATGCAAGTATCATATCTGTCTTTTCAGCTGTTAGCGGACCGTTGAGACCCAGCTCGGCGTTTTGTACGACTATCTTGAATCCATCAGTTCCATGATTTTCAGACAGTCTTGGGATCTCAGCCGACATGAGCAGCAACACTGTTATACGATAAATCCCGGTAGGCTACAATGCGACCTCTATCAAACTTTTCAGAAATGTGTTGGTAAGAATTTCTCCTTCTTACACGAGACATCGCAACAATTTTTCTCCTGGTAACAACGTTCAGATCCAATTTAAGTATGAGAAACCTGCTGTACAAATTCTTCTTTTAAACACATAGTGGGAGTCGCTATCGGCATATGCTTTGCATTAATGCGTTCAAAAGCTAATCTTTGGCATATTACAGCATCTTCCTTTTGCGTAAAATTCGTGTGTAAAGCGTATCGCCTTCTTGGTGTAGCAATTTTAATAGTATTTTAAATAGTGTATAAGCAATATAATGTTTTAATAGTGTATAAACAATAGTATTTCAGTTACATGTTCATTAATCTGTTTCACGTCGTGTAGAAAATTGTTTGATTTACTTTTTTTTAAATATCGAATACGAAAATCTTTAAAATGTAAGTAATATTATTGGGTAAGATAATAAGACATTTTAATGAGTTCAATTTATAAGTTGAGTAAATTTAATTCTTATTTCTTAGATCTCAGTTGATTGATTGTTCATTAATGTCGCACTGAGAAGCAACTCGAGGCGATTAGTGACCTTAGTCAAGTGACGAGGACGAGATCTGAGCTATCACTTTCCTCTCCAAACATCCACATCTCACCAACGGGAGAACTTGGGCCCTCGATCATATTTAGCGTGCATCACTCCACTACACGGCAGGTGTTTTATGGCATCAGGGCTCGAACCCACGACTCAGCGAAAACAACGTTGGTTGCGAGTACGCGATAATGACCGCTAGACAACCGTGGTCAAGAACTGATGTTGCTTATGAAAACACTAATTCTTGATAAACCTAACAGCGTCGACAAGAATGGAGAAAACTACTTTACAAAAGGAAATAACGTTATAAATACTCCTTTAATCAATTAAAAGCTTCAGAATTACTGAAAAAGTCTTTGCTGATGATATTTATTGCAATCAACTTTTATGATTTAAGACATCTAATGTAACTCAATAACATATCACTTAATCGAATAATAAGAAATGCCATCTATAGCAGGGACATAATAACAAACTGTCCAGCATATTATTCCAACCGGTCCAATCCCTATCATATTGAGATTAATGATAATTTTATGTATAATGGCAGAATACATTCGGCTCTATATTTTAAATTAAGAAAATGTAATGCCATAAATCGTTCCAAAGCATACTGCTCTTTTCACTGAATAACACTCCCGCCGTATCGAAGTGGATGTTCAGTTTCTAAATTTCTATCAGATCAAATAAATAGAAGCGGGAACCCTGGTTCTGAGTCTAGAGCTATTTGTCCTATTAAACAGAATTTTGTTATACTGTTTATACTCCTATAAAACAGAATTTTGATAATATTTGCCGATTTAATCTCATTTTTTTTTGACAGAATTGTGGAGAAGAAATGTAAATTAAGATCTGAAGAGCGAGATGCAATTCTAACAGAGCTATATATATTAGAAAATTTAAGAAACGAAAGATCAAAACATAGTATTGGGACAGTTATTGGTAAAACGATGACATGTCAGTCAAAATTGCAGATGATGTTATAGTAGACGGCGAGGGATCTAGAGATAAATGGAAGATCAAATTGAATGGGTGATTGATAAAAAGATAAGATACCAAAAAATAAAGCGAATCAAAGTAAAATAGACAATATTTGCAATAATAATTTGCACAATGTATTCGTAGAGCGCAAAAAAGTTACCTTACTTCATGCAATAATGCAGAAGTCTTTCTGCCGTTGAGTGGGAAAGGGAAAGTATACAGGAAGTTTTTTTTTTATTCCACTCATCGCCAGCAAGCAAGTTTTAGTGGAATATTATCCTTTTTTTTTATCAACCTCGCAACAATCCTGACATTAACATCTCGGATTTAACATTGCCATGCAAGTGTTACAACTTCAAATTGTGCCTACCTGCATACACAAACTTATTCCAGCTGTTTATACTTCATTCAATGTGTTATAAACGATGTTAAATAAGTTATTTCCATAATTTTCCCCATTTTCTCACTTAAAAGTAAAGAGTTAATTCTTATTTTCATATACCATTCCTTTTTAATTTTAATTTATTTAATCACGTGCTCATAAAAATTTGCTGAATACATTGTTCTCACGGTTGAAGATCTGTAGCGATAATCCCTACTAGATTGTTGGAAGCCATGTAAGTCCCTAAGAATTCCTGCATCTATAACACGCGATCTATTACGTCTAAAAGGGAAATTCCCTTCTATAAACTGAAAGTGCGAGAAAATTCTCTCTCTTCTGGCTCATCTGCGCGCTTGTTCTGTTCTTCAAAAAGGCGGAGTTGTATCTCCAGCCCTATGGATATGATTTGATCTCTATCTCTCAGTTAATGTGGAATAAATACAATGGATAACTTAGCTTCGACTTGTATCATTAATTCATTAAAATTTTCATTATAAGCTACTACGAGGGGGAAAGACAGTGATTCCATCTCAAAACATAAGCCCAGAATTCATTACTTGTACGAGAGAACCCATGAACACGATCCATGGAGCAATAAATATTTTTAAAAATAAAAGTAAAGTGTGATGCACATAAAATAAAAATTAGATAAATATTTGCAATACTCATTGAAAAATCCCTGGAAAGAAAGACTGATATGCGCTAAAAATATCATATCATGGAACGTTAAGGGGAAACAAGTTATATTTTCTGATGTAAAGAAATTTTGCCTGGACGGTCCCGATGACTACAAACACTAATTACATGACTTAAGGGAAGAACAGAACGAATGTTTCAGTCGATAAATGAGGGGAGGATTAGTAATGGTTCGGGAAGCCTTTTGCAATGATGGATTGTACGATACAGCAAATTTCGGGACGTATGGACTCGGCATAATATCAAGATGTGCTATATGATCATATGATACCGTTTTAATCTTAATTATGTGGTGCTAACTGGGTATCTCAGTAGGAAAATATTTCTTGCCATACATCTAAATTCACCCAAGAATGGTTGAAAAAAGAAAAATAGAATTAATGTTTTACTATGGCCAATTCGAAGTCTGGACTTGAACCTCGTAGAAATATAAGGTGCATAAGGGATATATAAGAGGTTGCGACATAAGGAGTATATTATATCGTATAATTTATGCTAATAATAAGCGATTTTTATCACCTCATAAACTGGAAGTAGCCACAGTAAAAGAAATGCTCAATATTTCTAAATCTGAACTAACTTCAATATTTTTAATATTTTTAAATTGGATTTAACCACCTGAGTTTTTCAAGGAAAAAACACTCTTTCTAGTTATCTGTGAAAATGAGGGACCAATATCGTATAAATTTTCATACTGTTATGGGTTTTAGACAAGTGGTCCTATAATTTAACAGCGATTTTTCATTCATTTCTAATTTTTCGTTAACTTAATCATTTGCTATATTATTCCAAATTATTGAAACCTAATTATAATAAAAATATATTGTATCATCTTATTTCAATTGTTCAAATTGTATTTTTAACCTTTATTTATTTTATAATTTAGAAATTTAAAATGGTCTAATAATTTCTTATCAGACTGTAGTTGAATAGTACTTAATTAATTATATTTAAGCCTCGAATTAAGTAACAGAGCAGGTAAAAACAGTGTTTTTAAAATTCGATTTCGATTCAAATAATTTATGCAACATTCACTTCGTTATAGAGTGAGTGCAATTCTTGGGGAGCCAAGCACATAAAGGAACTGCAATCCTTTAGGCCAACACGTACTAAAATTAGCTTACAATTCATTTAACTCTCACTTTTATGAAAAAATAGAGTGATGTTTTGAAAAAATTTGGAAAGCGTTCTTTCTTTTAAAAACAAACATTGTTCAAGGACTAAAGTCTGCCTTTGGTAAAAAAGAAATATTGCGAGCTGAAAAAACACAGCAGTGTTTTAAAAAGCAATTTGCGGCATAATAGAAAACAAAAATTGCTAAAAACAGAGCGTAAAAGAAAGTGCGGTCATCATATAGACGATCCAACTGACGACATTAAGAATGCATTAGACGTTATTAATTATGATGGTGTAACGTTAAGTAATGTAATATACTGAGAGAGAGGGAAACTAATATCCGGTTTAGTCGTTTTTCTGCTACTTTTTCCTTCTTGATTCAGAGGTTCACTTAACATAACGAATATACTGCATAATTTTGAAACATGATTAAATGACAAGGTTGAATGTTGAACTGGAAACTCACTTTTTACATCCATCCCGCGTCAATTTTGGCGAGGTCCATAAGAACAGTGGTCGTGAACTCACAACTGACATTATTTCCGTCAAATCGTGAGTTCGAATCCTGATACCACCTAAGACCCGCAGTTTTGTGGGGCTGAATTACATTAAATATATCGATGATTGAAGTCCTTCTATGGTTAGGTGGGGAAATCTGAAAAATGAAGGTCCGGTTCGGGTTCCTCGCCACTTGACCATGGCTCAAAATGACGAGGTTCGTTACTAGTAGTTAGCTCCCATTTTGATTCTAAGAGCGACATTAATGAATAATTGATCCATAAAGGTCCCCAGATTTAATGCTTGTCAGTCTTGCTATAGGAGAAATGCAAAATAATATGAACTTTTTCTTTTAGTAAGTAGTTTCTGAAATATATATATATATATAAATTAAAGTTAAAAAAATCTTCTCCGTAATTCATTTATGAGGAGCAGAAGTTTGCTTAAAAGCACAAAAACAAACTTGTTAAACTCCTCTGATCCAAATTGCTATATCAGCTAGAAAATCCGTTCGTTGAACCATTAAATAGACCCATTAAATAATTTCCCCATTATTATTGCTTCACGTAACATTATGAAGTATTGTAAACAATTTTCGGTAGTGGTATCAAGATTCCTTTCTTATATACCCACAACGAAGTATGGATTAATGAAAGCTGAAATAGAAAGCCGATAGGATGGTTTATTCTCTATCTGGGGCTCAAAAGTCCTCCCACGATGCGGTATTAAAATTTGGAGAGTAAGGTACCAACTGAGGTGTCATAATTGTCACTAACGATGGCTCTTAATTAGAAGCATCCATGTGGTTCTAGAACAAGGATAATTCAATCCAATCATGTTGCGTGCTACGGAAATTTTTAAAAACATAAGTGTCTTTTGAACCATTTGATCTTCTTGTTGCTATTGCTTGTAATGCATCTCGAGAGTAAGTAAACGGAAAGAACAAATTTTTTTGTAAACTTTTACATCGTACGAGAGCATCTATTATCAACGGGATTGGTATCGCCCACCTATGGGAGTTGAAAAGATTTAAGAATGCATTTTAGATCCATGGAATAATTTAGAGAGTACTGAATACCAACAGCATTCTCTCCCTTTTCTGGGCAATAATCACAAGAACGAGCTGAAAAGCTTGATCAGTATTAAAAGTAAATGAACTTGCGTCTCAAGAAATATTTCTAAATGTATTTTAAGCAAGATCAGTTTTGTTAAGGTGTTTTCTCGCGTAGTGTTAAATAATAGGACACTAAATTGGAACCATTTTTTCGATTAAAAAAAAAACATGGCCAAACATTCATTTTTATACTGTGACTTCACTATCTTGTAGAGAGCAGTTGTATTTTAAAATACTATTCACTTTTGAGTTATTCTCTTTTTTTCTAGTCTAAGATACGTTCCGTGTTTCGTTTCCTATACTACTAAACGTCCATTTAACTCTACGTATTCACGTGAAAAACGGCTTATTTTTGGAATGCTCTTAAACTTTATAAGAACACCGCATCATAAACAGTCCTAAGCATTATAACGTCGCAAATTTATACGAGAATTGAAACAATTTTCTGCCCGGAAGTGTATTCGAAATTTCGATCAGAATTTTTGATATAAGGCGAAGATAGCTTAAAAGGAAGTATTGGTACATTATAGAATTTTTTTCCTATACCTTTTTGACTAATTCTGTCCTTGTTTTTAATATGTGTCATCGAGTCACTGTTTGAAAAAATAAGCCAATGACCCCAAAATGTTGGAAAACTATGGGTTACATTAATAATTTCAAGAACACGAGTCCTTTAAAAAAAAAAAAAAAACGGAAACAATTAATATTTTTCCCTGAGAAGGGGGCGGTAGACCATTGGGTATTTAAGCATTTGATCAGTATTTCTTAAACTGTGCGCGACAATCCCAAATGGTGCCACAAAAAGATATGTTGGGGGAGGGGGGAGTTGCTGAAATTTAATTTACGTGCATTAATTAAAAGAAACGATCACAATTTTCCCATTACCTTCAATATATTGCAGCGTAATTTTAAAACAATAATACTGTTTAGGTTGAGCTGTAAATGATAATTTTGTTTCCAGAAAATACCGCTTAACGCATTATTATAGTGATCGTATTGCTATTTCATAATCAAAATATAACCGCAAATGCCTAATACATAACATCCTGAGCCACACAGGCGAATAAGTCTCGGCCCCACTGCAAACAGGATAAGAACTTTTCTTTCTAGAATATGCAGTTGTTTCTGTATTGTTACAAATGTGTACATCGCAAGAGCAATATAATACTGTATTTTATTGTTTTATTTGACTCAAGTTGGTATTAATTTTAGTAACTATTATAGAAGTTATTTTATTTGTATTTTATGATAATTTTTTTATTATAATGAGCATTTCGTTTTAATTTAACAAAAGGAGTCTTTATTGAAAATTAATCGAATTAGAATTTATTTATTAGTTTTTAAATTCATTTGGAAATTCAACAATATGATTCTTTTCATGTGTACTCATGATTGGGAGGGAGATCGTTCGAAATTTTTAAACGTGCGTGTGGGGTCGTAAGTTTAAAAAGTTTGAGCTACTGCACTAAAGAACAGGAAGACTGCACGTGATGGATTTATACCACAATTCAATGTGCGTGTGTTTGTGATTATATTTATTAGTAATTCCCTATCCGGATTACTATATCATGATGGGAACTCTGCTCTCATTTTAATACATGAGGTTATATTATTTTATTCTGTCTATCGAATTTACTTCTTACAGTGAGCACAAATTCATTTCCCTAAACCGATGCGACCTGATTGCGAATTAAATTGCACTGCGTCTTCTAGTTTTACTCCTCTTTAAATCAGCAATGAGATCAAAGATTAGATAAGAATGAGACTAAAATAAAGCTAAATTGAGATGAGGTTGAGCTCAAAAGACACTGTAATAATAATGATACTCCAAATCTTTGATTTTAAGACGAGACATCCATTTAATGATTATTGCAAGAGTTGTATCTTACTTATCTCACTTATATTTAGTTTTATTTTGTTTCTCTCAAGTGGAAGTTTGCTAGGGTGGTCCAAAAAGTAACGAAGATGGACAATACTATAGTTAATGACCCTGTTCTTACTTCAGAAACCCTACTTTCCATTCCTAACACGGATAGTTTTTGAACGGCTCTCGCATATAAGCGTCTTTTTATTGTAGATACAGAGCATAATGATCGAAGCAGGTCGTAGTTACAGATGATTTTAGATACTGATAACACGCACTGATTGATAATTAGTAAGGCTTTCTTATAAAGAATATATCACTCAAACTATGTCAGAATTTCAATAGTCTACGCGTCAAATTAAAATTTTTGCAAAAAAAGAAAATTCTGTGTGATATCCTTTAATATATGAATACACATTCCTCCTTTTTTAATTAATTTGTATTTATGTATGTATAGCTCAGAATAAAAAAAATTATAAAATAATTCAAATCTCTTAAAAAATGTATTATTAAATTTTATGTGAATGTTGCAATTTATTTATTCGTTTTGCTCTATTGTATAGAGTAGTATTGAGTTGGATTTTACTTGTAAGTAAATGTTTATTGTACTTTTACTTGTAAGTAATGTTACATCTTCAAACTAGTAAAATCTTATTTTGTTACTCATAGCTTTAAAGACAGAAATTTTAAATGATTAAAGAAAAAGCGTTTTAGTCTTACACTTGAAAGTTACTTATCTTCCTTTTATCGGGACTTAGATAAAATTATTTATCTAAGTCTTAATTCCGTCTTTTATTTAAGTTCTAATTAACCGAATCGAAACCCCTACTCAAAATATTCACATTAAAACATCTTTTTATATTGGAGCAAAATCCAGAATTTATTCCTTTTCTAATACGAGAATGGATAAAAAAAAATGATCTTTTCACGACAAATGACGTTGATAATCCAAGCTGATGTTACCATTGTGTGGTATCCGGAGCTAAATGCACCATAACAAATGCAATATTGATTCCTAAATTAGTTTTGATAGCCATTGGCTGACAGATCAAAATTTATTCGCTGCCGGTTCGAGTTGTCGTCGGCGACAATACTTGGATTATACACAGAATACTGATAAACAATTAAAACTATGGATTACTTGCTGTGAATCAGCTACGAAGAAGGAAAAGTGAAGGTGACAATTTTTTGGAATGATAAGGACATCTTACTTATGGATTTGTTTGAAAGAAAGGAAACTCTTAATATATAATACTACACTGTATTACCACAATCCTAACACTGATACTTTTTGAACCACCATCATGTATCTTTATTCCTCTTAAACTAATAACAGTAAATATGGTTGGGTGAAATAAAAGAGCGATTGAAGTGAAAAAACGATTGAGTTTGTAGTTTCTTTATGAGACGCTGGTGGAAACTTCTGGATATTTACTTGGAAATTAATCGATAATAATTCGTCACAATTCTGCAACAACATAGGAGGACTTTGAACGTCTTGGGCGATATTAATCAGTAGCCACAACTAGAGGAAGGGGGAGTTATCTCCAATTAAGGGGGAAATTAAAATTTTATTCCATTTTAGCTGCTTAAAACTAGGAATTATAAACAAAAAATTGGGAATGAACATATGTATTGGAAATTGAAGTGGTTTGAACTCGAACGCCATATCTGTCGGATTGAGTAGTATTCGTTGATGTAGTATATCTTCACCTTTATGAGGCCCAGTCAGAATCGTTTTGCTTCAATCAGACTATTCATCAGTTTTTAACCACTAATCATGTATCATTGCATAACTTTAGCTGATTGATGTTTCGGAGTAGTATAAATGGCATTCGAATTTTCAAATACAGAATGTGTGACGGTAATACGGGAACATCGAGTGAATTAGGAAATTCCGTAGGAAAATTCGCTGCTTCGATTGGTCCATCACGGAGTCAATAGATATGTATGACACTGTTCACCTGCAATTCTGTTTAGAATGATGTTGTTCATATCGTGTATATCGATATTTTTAGCCATTAGAACGGCACTTCCACTCAATCATGCGTAATTTTGATAATTTGTTTCAATGCTTTGTAATACCTTGTCTTCTAATTATTCTTTTAAATTTATGATATAGCAGAAATTAGATGAGAAGGTGATTTTTCGTGTTTCTGGATTTCTAGGTCTTCTTTATTGACTTCTGAGTAATTCTGTTGAAAATTTGGCAACTGTTGGATCGTTCTGAAGTTGAACTCTCATATTCGTTCTTAAACGCATTTTTTTACTGTGCTTCAAAAAGGCGAATATTGCAAGCAGGCATGAAATTCATCGGCTGTGTTGAGCGAGATATCATTGGAAGCGTTTGTCTGAAGTCGCAAGATAGTAACACCAATGCTCCACCAAATGGAACCTGATTATTTCGCAAATCTTTTAATGTATGGTCTAATGCTTCCAATGACTTCTTGTATGCCATTGCACACGCATCCCATACAATTATTTTGCACTCCAGAAGAATCTTTACCATTTCTGGTGTTTTAGAAATGTTATATGTTGAGTTTTCTGTGAATTGCATGTTTAGTGACAGTTTAAGAGACGAATGAGCTGTTCTTTCTCTTTCCATCAACGTGGCAGCAATACCTGAAAAAGCAAGTGCTAACGAAATGTGACCATTTGAACAGATTTTATCCAGGATTAAGGAAATTAAGAACCTTTTTCTAGTTCCACCTGGAGCGTTCAAAAAGTACAATCCACTGAAATGATTGGTTACAGCTTCGATGATGGTATCAAATGCTAACTTTTGTTCTTGTAAGAATTTCGATGAATTTTTTGGACGAACAGCTGTAAATAATTTCTGTATTATGATTGCTTTCTGAGCAGTTCTCTCTAGAATGTTGCATTGATGGACCTATTTGGTGTTCACTCTTAAATTTGCCAAAAATATTGCCACATATTAGAAGACAAAAATACTCAATGAAGATTAACGCTTCATTGTTTATTTCTTCTGTGAAATCCAAGCCATAATTATGTGCTTCTGGACGCATTCTGTACAGAATATCTTCGGCCGTGTAGTTCTAGTATTTCTCCTATAATTGTAGAGGTTGTGACGGGAAACATATAGATAAAATAATTGCGAACTACGAACATATTTGAAATGGATTAGAAGTAGCGGATAAATCTTCAATTGACTTATCCTAATGATTGTCGTTTTCCAGCAAATGAAGCATAAATTAAGTGTATAATGGGTAATAAACATTGTCAGTGATTGTGTCTTTTAGAAACTCTTGGGGATACCGTGTCGAGTATTTTTTCTCGAACCTTCACGTGAATTTGTATTGATTGTTCCACATGGTTCGTATATCATGTTCTTGGTCTCAGCTTCAAACAATTCATTATCAATAGTGGGATTTTGGCAGATATTTTTTTTTTCGATTTCATTTACATTAAAATGTGCGCACGAGACACTCCTCTTATTTGCCACTCCACAGAGAACATCTTCTAACATTGTGTTTCTCGGAAAACGTGTCGTAAAAAGAGGAAATTAGTTAATGTCTTTAGATTTTGTTTGAAAACGCAAGCTGTAATGTAATGGCGATCAGTAGGAGAGTGATCTGCAAACAGTAACTCTTTTATTTCATCCCAGGCTAGATTATATGTAAATGTAATGAAAAGATAAGAACGACCATATTCCCACACATATGCAATAACGTCTTGCGCATATTCATGCATATGTCGCGGACTACAGTATATGTTGCAGACAATATGATCATTTTCCCTATGGGGCTTATATCACCATCTTATGCACTTATCACATTTCTCAAATGTATATATTCTTCTGATCTCAGTTTCTTTTGATTTATCCTAATCAAAAGAAATCAATCAATTTCCGACTCTATTTTCGTGTACATGTCGTCGAGGTACTGATGGAATTGCTGACGGCCTTTCAGAATATGGTTATCTTCATTTTCATGGACCATAATCCTATAGGAATAATAACTCATTGAACTAATGTTTTTGGTTGTGTATTCACATCATTTTGATGTTAAAATGATAAAATCATCTTGACTGTTTCGAAACAATTGGATATTGCAATGGACTGTAACATCTACGAGGGTCAGCAATGCTTTGTAGTTGCTCATTTCTGGGCTGCAAAACGATATCGCGAGGATGAAAATCTTCTCCCTTCATGACTCATTAATTGTTGGCACTTTATATCGTCTGACAGGCTCACTTTCTGGTGTTTTGAAAAGCCCAAATAACAATTTTATGGCTGCCTGACGGCATAAGATCAATCGCACTTTTGAACATCCGAATTAAATTATTGTTGTCTTGTGACATTTTCTTACAACGATGTAACAATATGTCTTTTGACTCCAGTAGAGATTTGTCTGCGATCATTCAATTGATCATTTTGATCTCCCATGCAATAGATTTAAAGAAATTTATGGTCATTGCTGGGATAAGGATACAAAGAGCCAGCTTTGTGGTAAATTTGTCCCTGAGTCTTAAATATCGGCATAAAATGTTCCTCTATAACGAAACAGGAATTTTATTTCCTTATGTTTTTGAAGATATGTTTGAATTATAAGTAATTTCCTGTAACAAACTTTTCTGTGGTTCTTTTGGCTGCTCAAGTTCAGGTAGCTTCCCTTTTCCGCTCTGGCAGGACATTCCTGTGGCTTCTCCTTTAAATTTCATTGCTGTGCAGTGTGGACAAACTTTATCAATTTTTCCCATTTGAATGAATTTGTATAAGGCATTGTATTGAATATCCGGTTCGTATGAAAAGGCAATTCGATTCTATGAAATTCAATCATTCAAATATTTCATCGGCATACGTCATAGTCTTTGATCCACTTCTTTTTGGCGTTGTTGAGACGAGTGTCCTCCTTCTTGTTTCTACTCGTTAAATTTCAAGTCTTTCTTCCCGCTGATCTTCCAATTCTTCAGCTCGTCTTTGAGAAGTTCTGACTCTAACACGTTCATTACCGTCAAAGCGTTCTTGATCGTTGAAGTGTTAGAGTTGTACTGTAGATGGTGGAAAAACAGACGACGATCAACTGTGAAAGAAAACGAACTAAATAAATTAAATGCAACAATCTAAATAAAAGTAACTCACATTTTGCTTTTCGAAAACAGACAAATTATTTCCAAAACAAAACAAATTAATTGAATATAATATTTAGTATAAAATCAACTCACCTTTATTTTTTTTAATAAGATAATGAAACCAATTTTCAGATAAAATCAAACAAATTCCAACCTTTGAATAAATATTTTGTATATAGTATGCACATCAGTCAACTGATTCCAGTAATATCTTTTTTTTCGCACTGACATTTATTTTTACTTTTTACATCAAGTAAGAAAAATTAGAGAAAAAAAATTTGATAACAGAAAGCAAAAAAGTAAAATGTTGACAGGAGCTGGACACCCGTGATAGCCGTGATTCGGAACGCCGACTGTAAAAGAAATGTATTATTATCTAATTGTATGTTTGTTGTTAAAATCATAAGTGTTTGACAAATTTTAAAACAAATACAAAAAGAGAAAATAGTAATATGTGTAAGTGAATTAATGTGATACATATAGTCGTTTGTCTGATATAACTGTTTTTACTGTCGCGAAACGCTTGGAATTTCCTGTTGCTGTGGGAACTTCAGGAAAAAAAGTAAATAAAAATACCCTTACATAGAAATGTGATGTTGTGTAAAAATTTCAAGTCAATCCATCGATTACTTTCGAGTTTTGTGGACACAAACATACGGAAGCTAAATTTTTACATATAAAGGTATACAAGATATACAATTATCAGCCCACAATAAGAAACACTGAAATATTCAAAAATCTAATCAAAAATTGGAACAAAATTATGAAATTCGTTGAGAAATTTTATGAGCAGTGAGATTACAGGATTTAAGCTTGAAACGCAAACTATATAGGATTTTCACAAATGGACTTTAGCCAAATCGGTTTTGCTTCAACAATAAGACAGTTTAATTGAAAACTTTTGGTTAAAGGCAAGAGAGAAAAAGTAGTGGTCACTATTTGCGACAAAGCTACAAGAACATAATTCGTATTTTTCAATAAAAACGACTTCAATAACAGTTAAGATGCGAGTAATAAAATCAGAATTGGAATAAAAATTCAAATTTGATCTTGGAATATAGGTTTGAACTCCAATCCTAGTATTACTAGTTGACCCTCAGGACTCCTCGTCAGAAAGAAGCTTATTTTTAAAATCTTAACTATATGAGACTGAAGTGTAGGGATATTCATTCTATCTCCATCATGGAGGCAATGGGATCTTATCTCATTTTTTTAATCATGGTCAAGAGTTGAGGACGTCAACTGAACTGGCAACTTGTTCTCCAAACTCCCAGATCACGCCCACAAGAGAACTTTGAATGAATGATAGATTTAAGGTGCATCATCTCTACTACATGACGGGTTTTCAGTGGCATCAGGATTCGAACTCACAACTCAACTGAAACAACGCCGATCGTGAGCTCGCAACCATATCCACTCGGCTATCGAGGTTTCTCGGATTATCAGATTGATTTCAAAATTATCAAATTGATTGATTTGTTTTGTGAACTATGGTGCAGCAACGGCTATAACCCCCAAAGTTCCTTTTATTTCTCTTAGAAAACCGTTTTGTATATATGTACATGAGAAGAGAGCTCTGTTTCACTTCATCCGTGACAAGTCTAAACTTCTTCACTGTGGAAATACGTGAAAAAAGGCAGAAAACTTTCGTTTCCAGACGGAAAAGAGCAAAAGAAAAGGAGCAGAAAAACCCTTGTCGGTTTGTTGATATTTTCTCTCAGTATTACTGCCCAGATGCCAGACAATGGTTTGTGAAAAGGCTCTCTTTTTCTGTCTATCTTAATTCTTTTCTTTTCTTTCTTACACTTTTACGCATGACCGAATACGTTTAATGCTTCGAATCACTAACAAAGCTTTGTTTACTCTATTCATTCAATCCTCGTGTGTTTTCTTTCACCGACGCGGAATTCAGATAAAACAAATTTTTATGCCAAGCTAGGAGTAATTTTTTCTGGAAATGTAAGAGCTTCATCCAACAAAAGTTACAATAGCAAGTAAAAATTTCGGATGTGTGTGAGAAAGATGCTGTATGTTAGGAAAATATTTTAATCCCCTTTTTTTCTTGTTTAAATTAATTGCTTGATTTTATTGTATGAAACTATTAATATATGCATTCAAGTATTAAGTAATATTAATAAGTAAATTATAAGAATGTCATTCACAGTTTTTTGTTCATAAACTAAATTCCTTTGATTTAATATACAAGCGAATTTTTGTATCAACTCGTGATTTTTGGATTCTTAAAAGTCTTAAAAACATTTTCATAGTAAACGAGAGGGGTTCAAAAAGTACTTGTATTTGTAGACAGTTGGCTTCATTAAGGTAAATTGTTGTTACCATTGGGTGCTTCCATCTGTTAAACGGAGCCAAAACAAATTTGACATTGATTTATAAGATAGTTTTTAAATTGATAATCATTTTCTACCAAATTGAAATTTGATTGTTTCCTCGTCAAGTAGTCGAGGTCATTTTGCTTCGAGTTATCACCGTCGGTGAGACCTGGATTCATCATTATGCCCCGGAAATCAAGCAACTATCATAACAATGGGTTACTCCCGGTGAATCTTTTCCAAAATGGTTGAAGATTGTCTCAACGTCCGGAAAAGTTATGACAAAGAATTTTTGAGGTGTGAAATACATCATGATCACGAATAGGAGTAACTGAGGCATGCTGACTAAGGAGTCATGCTTCTTACTAAAAACAAACCATGCTATGAGCCATGCTTTGATGCTCCGAGCACATCTCTTGGAATTTCTATGGACTTATTGAACGACCCTCGTAACATCGTATTTAAAAGGTTTTTGACAGAATTCAGAAACAAACAAATCAATCGAATTGTATGTTACAAAAGTTATCCCCATCGAATCCGAGCTATGGGCCTTCCTTCGAAAAAGGCCTCTTTCTACTTTAAATTAAGTTTGAATTTCTTCTCAAAACTAAATCCTTTCTGCATTGTTTCATTCATGTGGCTATTTAGTTAAATTGTTTAATTTGTGCATTTCTTGGACTCCTATTGGATATTTTTCCTTCGAAAATGCATTCAATTTTAACCGTAAGGCTCTTTGAATGATTGTTTATTGACGTCGTTCTTAGATGCACCTCGAGGGCTATTGGAGACGGACTTCGTCATTTTGATATATGTGTGAAGCGAAGAGGACGACACATGAGCTGGCATCTCCTCTCACAACAAATTTACACTCTACAGCAACAACATGGGACTCAACAGTCTTGCTACACATCGTGTCTTTAGCTGCAACAAGACTGGACGAAACAACGCCGAGTTCTAGACAGACAAAAAATTTAAACTCTTCATCCTTCATGACACTCAGTTCTAGGCATATGAGTTTGTTACTGTATCCATTAAGAAGCTAGAAAAGGCAGGGGATTTGATTAAATTACTCAAGAATACAATGAAATTCTTCACTTAGAATCGCTGAATACATATTCCCCTCAGAGTTTTCGCATCACATCTCACAATGTCACAAGGGTTCAATCGATTTTTACTGCTCTTCCATTCAACTGAAGACGATTTTTTTATATACTTTGGATAGTCTCTTTCCCGCAAGTCGTAACTAATAAAGATAGCAGTAAAAGCGCCTAACAACTGGTCTGGCAGAGAATTCCTTTCTGGATCGGGTATCTAAGGCGTAGCAACAGGTTCTCACCAAACAAGATTTGTCTGGACTCAAGGATAAGAAGTTCGAATATGCTTCCAACAATAAGGTCAACCAACCTGCAACAAAATGGGTGAAAAACAATTTACGTCAATGTGGCGTCTCAGGACTTGAACTCTAAGTTGGCAACATACTCCAGCTTATAACTGCTGGTTAATTATATTCTCATATGGAAACTTGCCACAATGTGTCTCACTAAAACATTCCGCTCACGAATGACGAATAATGATATAAACGGCTACGGTGCTTGCGTCAAATAGACCCACCATCTCAACTAGAGACTATCAATGACGTCAATGGTAGCGTTAAAAAACGACACTCATTATAACAGGGAACTCTGTATCAATTACAGTAATGGATGGTGAGATAAACTTTTCTTAATATCGTTCAGATAGTCCCGCAACATTAAACAAACTATATTCCTAGGAAGGAGTATGTGGTGACCTCCTCTCCAACTAACAATGAAAGGAGTAAAAGCGCCTGATGACTGACCCAACAGGTTAATTTCATTCCAGAATGAATGTCAGTAGTGCCCCTAAGCAAGAATTCCCTGGATCCGAAGATGGGTAGTTCGAAGTTCAACCGACCTCCGCCGAAGACTTGAAACCACTGACTATCGGTTACGAAGTATTCTCCCATAAATCATGCTCTGAAGAATTTCTTGCTTCAGAGGACGGGTGTTATTGAGAGAACAGAACCTTTATCGAATGTCTAAAGTTGTGATGAGTTTCAAAACAAAAATAATCTCATTTTTTAGTTTATTTATTTATTTTTATTTCTCCTTGTTGATTTTCACACACAAAAATGATTCTTTACATTGCAAGATTCAATTTATACTTCCATAAGCAGAAGTGAAAATCAAAATTTGATGTACGAGATCAAAACTGAGAGTTTTGCAAACATTTTTTTATGTCTGGTGTACTGGTTTCAAGGATTAATCTCGCAAAGCATTCCATACGTTACCCATAGTCATTATCGGAAGCAAAATTCAGAAATAACTTATAAAAATTTTTGAGTACTTGTATTTAAAATTCTGTTTAACATCATTCTACATTACGGTACGTTATCGGCAAAAACGTTTGTAAGTATGTTTCTAGATCAAGTGACTAGAGTGACATTTGTGAGCTATTTACAGTAACTAAAATACTTAAAATTCTCTACTTTTGATTAAAATGTAAAAAAAAAAAAAAAAAAAAAAAAAATCGAGAGCACTTCGCTGTTTCTGTAGATGTATCATTTACAAGAGTTGGATAAATACTAAGTTTGAAGACTGAATTTTAAAATTATATAAACACACGTGTGCTACAATATAGAGAAAGATGTATTTATATGCGTTTTTCTCATAATGTGTTTCTTAAGTTTTTCTGGTACACTTTCTTCAAAATTTACAGATCTGATACTCGCATTTTACTCATTATTAAATGAAGTCATTTTCTATACAGTGATCCTATTTTTTCTGTAATAAACACTCTCAAATTAATTTTAAGTACTGCAAAATGTTTGTGCTAAAATTATGGGAAATTTCTATACTAAATTTAAAACTATTTCAACTTTATTTAATTTTTGAAATTATAATTACGTTCCGTGTATAGAAAGTTATGCTTATAAGTATTCCCCAAATTTTTAAAGTTGGAAATGCAATCGATTTCATGCAAGATGTATCTAAAGGTATGTACAAACGTAAACAGGTCAATTGATTATCGACTAATCATATATATAATTATTGATGTTTATAAATGAGATTAGCATTTTTTTTGCGTATATCTCAATGTTAAAAAATATGATTTATATTGATTTAATTTTAAAAAGTGAGGATTACTTAAACTTGACATAAAATACAATGAGATGTAGTAAAGCTTAAATTATTATTAAGAAATATCCGATATACATCTGGATAAAATTTATTCCATTTATTTAATGATCCTTATGTATATTATATTGTAAAGGACAACTGTTCGCTTAGTTTCAAAGCCGTAGATTGAGGTAATCCTCTGTATAGTAAAGGCTTAGTTATAACGAAAAAAATAACTGAGAAAAGAATTTAATCTTAATTGTTCTTAAGACTATCAGTATAATTGCCATCCAGAGTTATACATTTCTTCCAACATTTCCAGACCTTTCAAAAGTCGCCATTAAAGAGCTCAGTAGATTGAATTCTATCTGTTCCATACATTGGGATTACTTCAATCTACGGCTTCTTGAAATCCAAATAAACCAACACGAAGAGCTATTATTTACATTATCTACATAAGGATCAATTAGTATCCGGTATAAATTTTATGCAAATATCTCAATTATTTCTTAGTAGTAATTAAAAATTAACTTAAACTCCGAATGAAAGAAATTAGAAACGCGAGATAGAATTAAGCCAAAAGATGCTTGCGCAACTAAAAATGAGAGAAAGAAAACGCAGAGATAGAGTAGGAATCTTTAACAAAATAAGAGCCACACACATTCTGATTACAAAGTATGAGTCCGTTGAGTAGGATATAAAAATCGGACTCAGTGGAGCTGTGTAAGAGGTTGTCTTTGAGATGCATCCTTCTGAAAGTTTAGGGTTAGAAGATGGTCGACCATTTCAATACTTTTTATTTATCCTTTTTGTATTTAAATTTTTGGGTTGGATATGAATCACCATTTCTCGGAAAGTGAAATGTTCCGGTATGATTTTTTTTTGCCTACAAGTTATTTTTAAGATCTTGCAGTTAGTGAGATTAGCTGCGCATTCAACTATTTTTTATTGATCAAATTTATTATAACTGTAACTCGCTGTTTAGTAACCACAGATCCCGACTACTGCGAGCTAAAGGAGTCCTACTGCAGTAACACAGTGATAAAATTATAGCTAATGCTTACATTGAGTGAAAAAGTCAAACACTTGTAAGACTTTTTATCGACTAGGAAGAACAACAGATAATTCTTCGCGTGGAAACCAAAAACCGAAACGTCCTGGAAATTACTGACGATGCTCAAACTGCTTTTTCAAATTTAGAATTTAATAGGTGTTTGGGCTAGGATCACTTTAGCAAAAACGTAAACAGTTTGCCGTCTCTTAACTCTTCTAAATGACTCCTTTCAAAGCAAATGCATTACTGAAAGCCTGGGATTTTTCCATCGACGTCGTCTGAAAGTTAACTTTAACCGCCCGAAAAGAACAGACCTTCTTTTAAAACCAGAATGGCGGTCTGTGTCTAACGAAAAGTCTTTCTTCAATTTGATGGATGGGACGATGATCAATGCATGACTTCGGTGGTCGCCTGCAGTGTTTCAAAAAAGCGAGAGATTTGGGCAAAAAGTTATTATTTTTGCTTTCGAAATGCTTGTGGGGAAAAAATTGGAGACTGAATGTCACGAAATGTTTTTCGTCCGAAAGAACTGATTTGTTTGGCTTGAATTCGCGTCGTTTTAGACCTACATTAAACCACACAATAAGACTAAATTCACCATAATACTGGGTTTAGGAGACCATATTCGAGCTGCAATTTTAATCTCCCAATTTCCGCATCCCGTCACATGAGAGTCACGAGGTCCCATTCCCCTTATGGAATAGATCTCTTTTAGCTGAAAAGTATTTGATAAAATTTCGGCGGATATGTGCAATCGCCATTTTTTTTGGAGGGGGGGGGAGGTAGGAGGATTGTTTTTTATGTGGTGGACAGTAGGTTGACCATGAATGACGACAGTGATTCGAACTTACAATCCTTCAGTCTAAAGAAACCTCTCACCCAGTCTTGTTTTTGGACACTTCAGACAACGAAGCCGAAAAAGATTTCCTCGTCGAATCAGTCTGAAGCGTTTTAATTTCTGTCATCGTTTTTCAAGAGTGTTACCGCAAGATCAATTAATAATTGATGGCAATGTACATTAAAAGGCACTACGTATAAGAAAATGTGAGGGCGGTTCAAAGAGCTCATGTTTTTGACAACAGATGGGGTTGACGAGGCAATTTTGTGCTACTTATTTGTGCTGCTAGCTGTTAAACAGTGCTAAAACAATGCGTATGATCTACGGTTAATTTTCTTGGTGCTTTATGAGCTGTCCTCATTTTGCGTCAAGTTGTCATCGTCCATGAGAATCGGATTCATAATTGTACTTCAGAAACTATGAAGCAATAACAACAATCAATTTCGTCCGACGAATCTGCTCCAAAGGAGACTAACACAGTTACCAAAAATATCATGGCGACAATTTTTGGGGGTTGCCAAGGGTGTCATACTTATGGACTTTTTATTAACGTCTCAATTAGAAGCTACACGAGTGTTATTGGTGAAGAATCTCGTAATTTTGAGCCTCAGGTAAGTGACTAGGACGACGCTTGAGCTGACACCTTCATCTCCAAACTTCTATTCCACACCATAGGGAAGACTTGGGACCTCGACAGATTAAACATACATCAGCCCCTGCTACATGGCAGATCCTTAGTGGCATCAGGACTCGAACCCACGAATCATGACTTAGAAAAGGGAAAAAAATATCAATGGATAATACTGTAATGTGTTACCCCATTTACATTTTGGTAACTCGGGTATTTACTGAACCAGCCTTGTATATTCTTGTCTTAAAAATGTATGCCTTAAAATATTCTCGTAACAAAACAATTTCTAAAAAAAATTGTATACAGCTCGTCGTTTGTTGAATGTTTTTTTCGATTGCTTATATATTTGTTCGATCCTCGATAGTGTATTCGAAAACATATTTATGATTCATTGTTGATGACAATCAGGAGGCATTACTTTATTGAGGGAAAAAACTGAATGAAAATGTATTAACAGATTTATTTACCTTCCTCTGAGTTCATTGTCCGCTAGTTTCCTCTTCTGGCGTAAGTTATAGCGATATTTGTATTGAACATCTGCATCAGGCATGGGTAACTTCGACAGGACATCGGACCTTATTAGAAATATTACACGGATTGGAATACTTAAGGATTTATACACATAAAAATTCAAAAAAAAAATGAACATCTCTTAATTTGTTTAATCTTTATATTACTTCATATGAACCCCCTAATAAAATCTAGAAAAATATAAAATATAAGAGTACATAATATTCTTAAATTAAACTTTTTAATGCAATTTCATAATTAGTTATTAACGCAAGCTGGTCATTTTTCAAGGATCTCGTGGGTATTGAAAAGGGCAACGTGTTTTCCATGCGCACGTCATTAATTTGCTTCTGTGTCTTGGATTTCACGAACTTCTTCCTTGAAGAATTTTTTTTTGGATTAATTGTTTATTATCCGAAGAAGCAACATGTAGGGGCTACTGGCGACGGACCTCATCATTTTGAACCTAGGTCAAGTGACGAGGATGATACCTGTGCTGGTGATTCTATCTACAAACTTCCACTCCCCTCAGAGGAAAGATGTAAGGTCTCCACCATGACGGGTCTCCTCCTTGAAGAAAGTTGCTCTCAATTATAGGTGCTTCCAAATAGCATCGGTTTTTTTTTTTCGGGAGAAAAAGCTGTCGGTTTAGGATACTTGTCAGGTGGGAAACAGATTTTATAAAAGTTAATAGTGTAATGTCCCTGACTTTAGTTTTCAGAACAATATTATCTTGCAGCTTAATTTATTCCATTTGCAAAGATGGTGGTGCTAGTTTGACATCAACATTAAATGGAAAAGAGAAAACAGTCAACCTGGTCAGATTTGATGATATTTGGAAAAGTCATCGCGGGCCTTATGTTACCTATGTCTGATCTACACTCTCCCACGCTAGTACTGTGATTTCCAATCGGATGACATGTGCAACGATCTTTATGAATCTACACCATAGGGGTCCATAAATAAGGTAAACTTAAATATTTTGTATGTAAACATATAGTCAGGAAACATGTGAGTTATTTCTTATTATATCTACCGTATTTATAATTATCAAATAATATTACATAGGAAAGGAGCAACAGTAAATAAAATTTCGTTTTTTGAATGAAATTGCATTATTCAATAGCACTTAATTTGATTTTTATTGCAGCCAATATTAAAATTATTCTAAATATTAATAAGTCAGACTCTTAAAGATTTTTTTTTTTTTTTTTTTTTGAAAAAAAATTATAACACATTCTTGATTAAAAATGTGTGGTATGATGAACGCAGGTTTTTGTAGCAGTATTTGGTACTGAATTAAAATTACTTTTATCGGTTCATACCCCGACAGTCGTTTGTCCAGTTGTTTTCATTCAATTTATCCAGTTA
This sequence comes from Nephila pilipes, assembly GCA_019974015.1. Taxonomy (NCBI): domain Eukaryota; kingdom Metazoa; phylum Arthropoda; class Arachnida; order Araneae; family Nephilidae; genus Nephila; species Nephila pilipes. The sequence continues at coordinate 188,912 of BMAW01060283.1, read as the reverse complement.
GATCTCACGCAAAGACTTAGGTGCGTACGACTTGCAAGTATTTTGGGTGCAAATTTCAGGAGAAGAAAAATGATTGATAAATACATTTAGCAATGATTTTAATTTTTCGAAAACAGAATAACAGTCTTTGAAGGCAGAATTATCAGCCTTTTTAGCAAAAGTATCAGCGAGCTTTACATGGAACTATTCAAAAAATTTCATGTGAATCGAAAAATTGTGTAAATTTTGTAACTTTAAATTGCTTTTCAAGTGCAGTTAATTTTAAATTGTGAAGACAAGACATGAGGCCGTAAGTTAAAATAATATTTGGTAATACTGGCCGATATTTTTATCAATAGAGTTTATTGAGTTGCTTTTTATTAAGTTGGTTCTCGAAAACAACACGTGGGCTTTTGGCAAAGGGCCTTTGTAATTTTAAATTATGGTCATATGATGAGAATCACACCCAAACTGGCACTCCACACATGCCAATGTGAGGACTTTAATTTCAGATAGTTTTGCGTGCATCATCCCTCAATATGATAGGTTTTTAATGGAATAAGGACTCGAACATGCGGTTCGACTGAAACGTAGACGACCACGAGTACATTGCCTGGACTACTCGATTACTGTAGCCGGTTTATCAATCGAGGGCGGGACTGTATTTTACTCTTTCTTGTTCTGAATTGATAGAATTGGACTCGAAACCTCTACCCACAGGTTATGAAGCAGATATTTCTGTCACCAACGCTATAATCTTAAAAGCATCGGACTCAAAAGTAAAAAAAAAGTAACTCCTAATTTAGATTTCCTAAATATTACATGCGCTAAAATATATTTCACATCTTTACGCATAATTCTCTTCATTCTAAACCTCAACAGAATAAAAAAAATGCAGGTTTTCCGACTTCAAATGGTGTCTTAGTGTATTCGATTTATCACAATTACTCAGAATATTTTTTTTTACATGCATAGATTATGTTAAACTTTCATGATAATTAATCAAATAACTAGGCTGCTAACAATTTTAGATCAAATCATTCAGTTTTTTTAAAAAAACTTTTTTGACCCTTTTAAATAATTTCTAGGAATAATTTGTAAGTCCTTCCAGGAAGCGTGGCACGAGACGTTTTTAAATTAAAAAAAAAATATTTAACCGCAGATAACTTAAGACTTCGGCAGAAATGCGCGGATGCGATATTCCACGTAAACTAAAAATAGTTTTGTTCCAGTTGAGCTGAATTTTTTTCTATGAATTAAAATAGCTATATTTTACTAATTATTGTCACGTTAATGTCACGAATTAATTTAAATAATTAAAAGCAGCTTCCATTATTGGATTATTAAATTTTGAACTAAATTTATTTCAATAAAAATTTTTCGTATTTCCTCCTTATCAAAACAATTAAAATATTTCTCACATGATAAGTTAATCCCCCCATATATTGGTTAATAAACCGAACATAATTTGTGTTAATTAAGAAATATATAATTCTTTTGAGTTTTAATTAATATACAATGGAATTATAAAATTCATAAAATTAAATGTATTTATAAATATATACTAGTCTATAGCAATAGGTTTCCAACTTTGTCGACTCATGAAACCTTTAGAACCATAAGGGATTTTCGAGGAACCACCCTTGAAAATTATTTCTTGAAATCATTCCACCCTTAGAAAAATATATCTTAAAATAATATTTAAAGTAGATCAATATATTATAGATATTTGATGTAAAAACAAATAAAAAATGTTTTTAATTTTCTTATTAAAGATTTTTAACTTAAAATTAATGTAATTTACTCATTATTAGCCTTAACTCGTACTCCAGGTGTCATCTATCCCATGTATTATATTTAGTGATTGGGGTATGCTTGCATGTTTTTTTTAAGCAAACTGTCGAAATCAAGCTTTGTTAAAGTTATCTGCAGTAGCATTTAGTATTATGCATTTAAATTGTTTCTATATTTTGAGTTGCCTCTTGCGTTAAAAAGAATTTTTCAAGGAGCATACATGTAGCTCGTTTTTAGATTAATCGCGGTCATACAAACTCCTCAGTGAACGGGAAAAACTCAAAATCCGGAGCTACTTTTACACACACGTCACTGCTGACGTCGGGTTACGGACTCAAAGCTTCTGATTAATATTCAAAGATAGCTAAATGTATACTTGAGCTTTTTTTGTCAATAAACAGTGTGGATGTTTTATAATTTTCTTTTAGAGAATTTTTATTTTGACTCGTGGAGCCCTGGGTTCCGCAGAAAGTTTGAAGACCAGTGGTCAATAGCATCCTTTACTCGTTAGAGATTCCGAACTATTGTCTAATGGTGATGTTATTGAAGTAGTGGCTGGTGAAAAACACATTTGAAAAAATGTTATTAAAATGTTGTAATATTAAAGTGTTTGAAAATGTTATCGCAAATTGAATTTCCCTGATCGTCATTCATATAATGGAGCAAAAAACGGCTGATTTATTCACATTTTTTCATCTGTTTGATTCTGTTTCACTAAATTTCTGTATCTTTTGTTAGAAATGTTAACGCTAAATGTCTAATTGAATTTTTTGAGAACGTATTAAGTGTATGACGTCTGAGGGTGTAAGGATTATCTGCAAAATCCAAAGTATTTTTCATTAATCTTTCTAAGCAAATTTTAAGATCGAGATGTTCTATAAGCTTATATCATTTTGAATATTTTTATTGAATTACTTATTTTTCAGATTTTTGAGATTTTCAAAAAGCTAGAAATGAGATCTTTAAAAATTTATTAATGCATCTTTATATAGTCTATTAATGCATATGAAACTCTACAATACTTCGAATTTTGCAATTTTTTATTTTGTTGATAAAATGTAGAGAGCGCTGCGCTGAACTCGTAGATATATTAAAACTAATTTTATTTTGTTTTAATCATAACTGTAATATTCAACTGTTCTTTTTGTGACTATAACTGTTGTTACAAACGATTTATTGTTGATATCTGATGTTTTTTTTTTTTTTTTTATTTTTTTTGTGTTGTTATCTAGCTAATTCTAATTACGTTTTGTATTGAAAAAAAACACTCCTTATCAAGATTTTCTTTCATTATTGTTTATGTTGACACAACTGAAGGTTATGGTGTTTATTTTTTTCATTTTTGAAGATTTGACAAGAAAGTGCCTCGCATAAAACAGCGATATAATTTTTTGCAAATGAATTGTAAACGTTTGTGTTTTGATGCTCAGTATATATCTGATATCACAGAAGAAAAAAATCGCATTTCTAAATGTAAGTATTGATCATTTATTAAGTATTGAAAATACTGTATGTTCTGATACAGGAAATTTCTATATTGTAAACCTGGTACACATCAGCAAAATCTTTGTGAAACTAAAATGTGACAAAAAACTTTGAAGCTTAAACTTAGGAAAAATTAATCCCTTTCCTTTAATCCTTAATTTTAATCCTTAAAACTAATTTTCCTACCCTTTAAATTTAACCTGCAATTCTTGTTCTCCAAAAGCTTGTGTTGTTGAAACATTAATCAAAGACGAGTAAATGCTATTCCTTATATCAATTAACGTCTCACGAAAGCATTCTTTAACACTGGAAAAAGCTATTAGGAATTGAAAAATTTTGTGTGGCCATATAAATATCTCTTACATTTTTCATCGAGGACATACAAAAATGAACAAAACTTCACAAAGCCTATGGTACTGCTGTAATGACTATGCCAAGAAAAGACACAGTGAAGTACGAAATGCATACGAATAACCTGCGTATGTCCCATTTGTCGATATAACTATTTCTTTTGATGGTGATTGTTGACATGGGACCATACATCTTTGATTGACATTGGTTATGAACGAGGGATACATCTTTGATATACCTAAGGGCTATATCATTAACTTTGAAGCTATGTGCAAGTAAGCCGTCATTGTTCCATTATAAAAAAAGAACACGGAGAGTCAAGCGCAGAATTTGATATCTGGTTTGCTGGACATAAAAATAAATGTGATATCAATCATACCGATTCATCAGATTCGATGGAAAGGGAGGTAGCATTGATACTGTGGAAATGATCGCAATTATTAGGATTTCGTTGCTCTACAATATTGCTTGATGCGAATTGCAAAACTTTCAAATATCTATCTAAAAGAAATATCTAGGGTGATAATATAAAAATAAATATTTAAACAAAAATGATTGCATTCATCATATTAATAAAACGATAGACACTGCTCTACGGAATGCTGTCATGGAATCAAGAGATGGAGGCGTCTCTTTAGATGGTAAAGATTATGGCACTTCGAAAGAGACAAATATAAAGAAATTATGTTCCTAGTTATTATCAGAAAGTCATATTAAAAAAAGGTGATGCTCTTCTGTAAAAAGAAATACATACAAATACAAATGTCCAATTGGTGTTAATTCTTGGTATTTTTATAATACGCTATAACAAAGTGGAGAAAACCAAGTTCTCACAAACTGCATGTGTGAACACCAATAAAAAAAAGCGTTTGGCCATACATTCTTCCTATTTACGAGTACCAACGGCCTGCTTATGATGAGCTTTCAGAAAGGTATGTCAATTGGGGAACACAGAATGCAAATGAAAGTTTGCATAGCATGATTTGGTCGAAGAGTCCAGAAGAGATATTTGTATATAAAGATCGTGTGAAACATCCAGTAACAGAAGCCATTTGCGCATTCAACAGAGGGATTTTACAAGTGTCTAAGAGACCCAGAAGTTGTGTATACCTTTTGAAAAATACATGCATGATACTGGTGTAATGCTGGAATCTCGAAAAATATTGTTTAGAATGAAATGAAAAAAAACATCAAAATACCAACATGCACATAAACTGGAAAAGAAAGCAGAGTTAAGAGAGTAACATAAATTTTTTAAAAAAGGGAAAGTGTGGCATATAGAGTTAGATAATTTTTGAGGTACAAAAAGTAATTTAAATTTGTAACATTTTTTTTATAAAATACGTGCATCTATTATCGATAAGTTAAGATAGTTAATAATAATTATTTCACATAATTTGTGTGTATGCGTTCTTATACATCGTTTATTTTCATATAAATGTAAAATTTTGATATTATATGAAACAGAAAATTTTAAAGGTGTTTTTGTTATTATTATTCACATTTTCATTCATTTTTCTTGTGAAAATAAACCAAAGTTCATAAATAATAATAAATTAATATATAAAAAATTGTAAAAATATTAATTATTAATAGGTAAATAAAATAAATACAAGAGGAGTAATTGCTAAAAGCTAAAAAAGTAATAATAAATTAAAAACTAGTAAATTGTAAAAATATTAAAAATATAAAAGGAGTAAAATTTTCGAAATTGTTCAAATTTTAAAAAAAATTTGAAATTTAAATTTGTGCCAGGAATGCTTTCGGATTTTCTACGAAATCTTCTTCTTGAATAGAAATATTATATGGCATATTTTTTAATTTTCTTAAAACTTAAAAATTTAAGCCTAATTTTTAGATGCATAAATAAAAAAAATCGTTTACCGGGATCCTTTGAATCATTTTTCAATTAATCAAAATAAAATTGTTTCTAGTAACGAAGAAAAGGAGTTGTGAATTAAATTGACTTCGAATCCTTAACAAAGGAATGAAAACACCAGAAACTTTTCTGAAATAAAATTTTCTTACTTTTGTTCTTTCTATTAAAGTTATACGCCCATGATGGCATTCTTTTATGAAAAACGATTGTCTGCTTGAAATAAAATATATTTGACGCATGTGTATTAAAATATAAATTGATTGCGATATGTGTTGAAATCACCCGCCTTCTTTCCTTTGAACAACTATCTACAAATTCTTTTCGATAATAAAGTTTTACTTATTTCACTGTAGCTATTGGCAGTAGGAAAAAATAAAATGGAAGAAAATAAAACTGAGAATGATTTTTCAGTGTTAGAATTTTTCATATTTTGTTTTACAATAATAAAAAGAAGTGCTCAAGATTTGATTTTTCTTTTCCAATGGTGTAGCAGATGTTTAAAAGTGTTCAATCTTCCTAAAAAAAAATTTCTCCATCAAGACGCAAGCGATTTAAACTTGATTTTCCACACACCCACAAGCCGCAGACGAATTTGATTTAGAAAGTGATTCATTTTAAGAATGAAAATAAAAACCTTTGAACGGTTCTGTTTCCAGTAGAACAACTTAAAAATATAGCAATCAAAATTCTTTTATTTAATAGTAAAATTCGTTTTTAGGATAGTAAAGCGATCATAAAAAAAAAAAAAGAGAAAAGTCCTTTAATTCGCGATTTTACAAATGATTGTGAAATCTTTTGAGATAGCAGATGATTAAGAAGTCATCAAAGCAGTTTCTCACGAATTAGGTGCGAACGAATTTTCAATTCCGGTATTTCGACTGTCAAATTAGTTTTTGCAAACAAAATCAGCTTTTTCCTACGCATAAAATGGACTTTTTCAGGTGTGACGTCACTTCTCGAAGTGGGTCATGGAAAGTAGACGCCGCGGCCACAAGGTGTCACTGCTCAGCCCCAACTGTTGCCCTATTGTTTCAGAATTTCGAGATTCAGAACTGGTTTCAGAACCGCATGATGAGGATATTAACGGTTCTCGCAACGTTGGTCTTTGTTTTCACGGTAAGATACAATCACTTTTTCTACCGTTAGTTTCATAGCATTTTTTTTTAAAAAAAAAATCTTTCAAAAAATGGTCTATAATTTCACCTATTTTTTTTCCGATTTATGAAATTCTATTGTTATTTTATGTTCTCACTTTCATCTATTTGCTTACGAATACTACTTTTTTTATGAATAAATTTTTTATTGCAAGTAATGATGATTTTCATTGTAATTATAAATTGTAATAAATTTAAAGTAATTTATTTTAGTTTTAGATTCAATTCTTTCTATACCTTATTTTGATTTGTTATGTGTGAATTGAAAAAAAATAATGTTCATTCAAAAAAAATTATGTTTCTTATAATTCATGAAATTTTTAGATACTGTCACGTATTATGATTTTCTTGCTCCAAAATTATACATTTGTTGCTATATATAATCCGAAATGATTAAGTTATTTGTATTTTATTTATTTCTTAAAATTTAATATTATTTTTATACACACTACCACATAGGATTAATAATAATAATAATAATTATTATAAAAACATTTTGTATATATATATATATATATATATATATATATATTTGAGATGCAATAATTGTTGTTTTGGAACCTACAATTTGAAGTTGCAGTTTTTATACATCGGTAAAAAAATCTCTTTATTTAAATATTTACTATATTCAGGTTTTAGATATTGGTTATGTTATATATATTACAGAGTTTTGAAAAATGATGCTATTTCACAAAAATGCTCAAATATTTTAATATTCATAACAATTGTTGTTTTAAAAATTTCTTTTCATGCAAAGAGTATTTTATGTCAATATCAAAAATTGTTTAGGTTTTTTCTGTCTCTTAATTGTTTGTCTTTTGAAAGCTTTTCCTTGACATTGTTTTGATTAGTTATTCTTGTGTTTACTGAAGCGAGAGTGATTTTTATGACGTTATTTCTTTTTTTTAAAAAAAATGTTTGGTGCTTTTAACCATACATCCGCATATCCAGTTATGTGACTGAAATGGAACTTTTACGCCTTAGATCAATATTTATTTATAACGTTTCCTAGATTGGAGGAATGTATTCCTTTCTCTTTTACTGTAAATAAATCGCAATATATCTTTGGAATTATTAAATAATATTTTCCCATTATTTTCATCCGTGATTTTTAATGAGAATACGGTTGATGTGAAAGTTTTTCCTTTTATTTATTTTTTAAACCTGTTTTCTCTTCATCTTACCCGTTTCAATTAGAATTTCTTAATAACGGTGAAAAGTTTGTCTATTTACATAAATCTGACACAATTGCTCATCCATTTAAAAACTTTTCCTTTTGTGAAAAAAAAAATTAAGATAATTTATTGCACACATACACGCATATTTCATTCACTTCAGGCTCTTTTAAATATATACTCAACGTGGGTTTTGATTAACCCATCGGTTCAAAGCCCTTTTAAGATGTATTTATACATATAAATGTATTTACAATTCTTGTTTCAGCTTACCTTTTTCGAAAATGTTTGATGAACATTTTTCAAATAGGGAAGGTTTCGCTATTAATGTAGTTTTACGTAATTTATGATACATACATCGTATTTATTGTTAAAATTAGGAAGCAATTGATGAATATGTCAAGTGTTTTGCATTACTTTATTATTATTTTATTACCTTGAGATGTGCATCAATTTGGCACAAATCCTTTCATCAGTTTTCGTCCTAGAACCTTCAATTTTGCACACGAGCTTGGCTGACGATACAATAATTGATCATAAAACTACAAAAAATCTTTTTAAAATTTTTTTTGCTATCAAACATCTTGGGGGAAAAATAAAGACCAAAAAAGTAGAAAATAATTTATGCAAAATATTTTTTGAAATCAACATTTCTATGTGGTGAAAGAGAAAAAGAAGTGCAAAATAAGATTTTTCAATCCAACTGAACTAAAGTGTTTTGCACATTACAACTGTCTAACTAATGACCACGCACCACACTTTAGTTTTTAGTCAAACATTTTCTATTGGATAGAAAAATTATTTATCATGATGATAAACCATCATTTTTATTCAATTTCTTACTGGCTGAAGAAAAAAATTATTTTACATAAATAAAATGCGAATAACTTAATACTTAACTTCGTCCATTATATATTTTTTACTTTTTAATTCTTTACTCGTTTGCCACATAGGTGTGTTGCTTTCATTCTTCTTTTTTTTGAAAAAAAAAAAAACATTTTATGCATATTACTCACTTTCACGTATCAAGTTAAAAAATTTAACTTGTATTAAAGTACATAGTGATAAAATATAGAGCGCATAATATACAAGAAAAATTTGAGTTCACATTCAGTTGAAATGAATAGTATGTTTAAACAGCCTTCTTTCTAAATATTAATGAATTTAAAATACGAAATTAATATTGAGACTTTTTATGACTCGAGTTTTTGTCCTGTTCTTTAACATTAAGTACGAAAACCACTTTAATGAACACAGTTCCAATACTAAAATCTGCATCAAACAAAATTGAATGACGCTATATACAAACACGCCCACACATACACACACATATTATATATATATATATATATATATATATATATATATATATATATATATTGGATATTTTCCCTTTTTATGTGTCCTTCGTTCTTCAACATAATCTTAGACACGTTTCATTCGGAAACACTTTCATCTCTCTCTCGGGCAGCTTATGTTTAATTTATGTAAATAAGTATCTTTATTTTAAACGCCCCGAAGATCGGTCACGACTCTAGTGGCTTACAGAATCACAGCTGATATTCACTTTGTTTTTTTTTAATTAGGGGTATTATTTCTAATCACCTGCGTGTAGAAATTTTATTGTTTGTTGCATTTTTAATCCATTCTTATTCACACTTCATTTATCAAGATTGAAATTGTAATGTTGGGCAATCCGCGATTTTCTTTTTACTAACCTTTGGGGACTTTTTATAAATTGAATAGCCTAAAAAAATAAAACCTCGACCTAACTCAATGATACGTGATCTACATAAATTTGATGAACTAAAGAAATGTAGTGCATTCAATAGAAGAAACGTAAATATAAATGAAACCAAATTGAATATAAAGTGGTTGGAAAGTTACTTGTAAGAAGTTGGAAGTTAGACGTTAAAGGATATGGATTAGAAGCGATGAGTCATAGTTGATATGTGTGTGTGTGAGCTTACATCCATAGCTGGCTGTTTAAAAGAATTTTCTAGAATGAGTCGAAGTTGGTATACCTGCTCGAATCTCCAGTCCTCACAAGTTTGCTCCATCGGCCCCGAGTACGCTGGTTAGTGTGATGTAATATATAGATTCGATTATAAGCGTTTTTTGGTAGATGTATGAGAGAAAGGGAATCAATAGAAGATGATAGCGAAGTAGAATCTGCAGCTATGAAAATATATAGGAGATTCGAGTATTAAGAGGAGGCTGGAGGAAACAATGCACAACTGATAAGAAAATACATGATATTTTTTAATTAAAGGTGGCCGTGGTAGTCTAGTGGTCACGGTCGCGGACTCACGGCCGGCGTTGTTTTCGTTGAGTCGTGGATTCAAGTCTCAAAGACCTGCCGTGTAGCGGTGTTGATGCACGTTAAATCTAATTGAGATCCCAATCCTTCCCGATGGCGTGGTGGATATTTGGAGAGGAAGGTGCTAACACATGTGTCACTCCTGTCACTTGACCATGTCTAAAAATTACCAGATCCATCGCCAACAGCCCTTGTGTTGCTTCTCATTGCGAAGTTAAACAATCACAATATTTAGTTAAAGATGCGTGAGGGTTGCTACAATACACATATTAGATATAATGAATGCTGTGTGATTATTCTTTTAAAAATTAAGTTAAAACTTTATTCGTTTATTTATTTGAGATTTGTCCGAACTTAATAGTGAGATTAATTGATGATGGTACAATTAAATCAGAAGAATGATCTGGGGGAGATACGCAATCAGCAGTCTAAAGATAAGAGTAGATGTAAAGATTTCAAGTCTCCTCAAGTACCACTGGTAAAACATATTATGTTTTTACTTACAAATTTATTTAACTCCGATGAAGAGCATATTAAACGTGCCATTTTATACATCCTATACTGATATCTTAACTTATAATTTAGCGGCAAAACTATATTACATATATTTTTAGTACTTCTCAAATTAAAACAAGGTATGTAATGCTTACTAAGGTAAGAAAACTTGGCTTCTAAGACAATGCTGTCGTTCAGATGTATGATGTGCATTTACTTCTTACAGGGCAAACAGTATATGATATGAGGTAGCAATAAGGTTGGGATTGTAATATCCAGATGCATGTAAAAACAATACATGCTTTATCACTTTATTTTGAAACTCTTAGCAATTTGAATATGTTCTTGTTACGATTCAATGTAGAGAGATTATTCTACCAGTTTCATCGACGCCAAATTACCATCCTCTATACGAATTATTACCATTCAAATAAAATAGTTAGTATGCGAATAGTTGTAGATTATAAATCCATTCTCAGTGCATCACTATGGAGCTTTTAAGTGTATTTTAATATAACTGGAAACTTTCATTCACCTTGAATTGGCGAGGCGGAATCTTGAGCGAGATGTTCAACTTCAAGAACTTAATTCTCAGCTACACAACAATCGAGAAACAACATTGAGTAAAATTTTACACTCTTTGAAACAGATTCGAGCAATCATTCAAATTTTCAAATATTTATTTATGCAGCCGTTAGAAAAGCAATTATTTTTGTGGAATAGTTATGAAAAATACTTTTAGCACAAAATGATTCTTACGAAACAATTTCCAAACAAACTAGCATTAAAAAATTAAGGTATATCTAGGGTTTTTTTTCATAGGAAAACAGTAACTGAAATACATGGGAAGCTCAAAAATAATTCCTTTTTCACGAGAGAAGGCTTATGTAAGGCGAGTTGGTGTTATACCATTGAGTGCTACCATATGTCAAAGGGAGACAAAACAAATTTGACATGAATTCACAGTTTAGTTTTCGTCTGGCAGTCATTTGCTACCAAATCAAAATTTAATGGGTGTCGCGTCGAGTTGTCAATAGCGATATGCCACCTGAAAAGAGATGTCTTTTTTAACTCCCAGTTATGAGATATGGCATCTTTATAACTCCCACTTATGACGTATAGAATCTTCATAACTCCCAGTTATTACACATGGAATCTTTTTAACTCCCATTTATAAAAGGTAAGTCAATCAATTCCACCGCGTGAATCAATGGGTTTAAAATGTTTTAATCATAGATTGTGTGTTACCATCTGTCAAATGAAGGCAAAATGAATCTGACCCTGTTTCACAGCTTAGTTTTTATTTGCCAGTCATTTGCTGCCAAATCAAAACATGATGGGCGCCGTGTCGAATTATCACAGATTGGTATTCTACCTGTATAAGAGATGTTAACTGGATCCCAGTTGTAAGAGATGCTTCTTATAACTCCCAGTTATGATATGTGGAATCTTTGTAACTCCCAGCTATAAGAAATAAGTAAATCAACGCCACAGAGTGAATCAATGGGTTTGAAATGTTATAACTATAGATGTAACATTTCCAGTTAGAAGAGAAAGTAAGTGAAAATTTGATAAGCACATTTCTTAGAAACATTATACAGGGTGTTTACAAAAGGATGCCCCCACTTTGAAGAGCTGGATTTACAAAACTAAAGACTCTACAATCTTTTAAGATAATTAAATTTAAAAACGTCTCAAAATTCATGAATTATAACTGCTCAGTGTGGCCATCACCAAAAACACAAACGGTATTCAGTGGTGCAATAAAGTGGATGAACAGATGACGCTAGTCTTCAATGACCTCCAAGAAGCCTTGGTTTTATTCCCTGTGATTTTTTTCCTTAAAGGTAACTTAACAGATTCAGTGTTTTTTTCCAAAATTATCGGCGAACGTTGTCGAATTGCAAATGCTAATAACTACAGCCATTTAAACTTTTACCTCCGAATATACTGAAAAAATGTAGGGATGAGTTCTATAATCGACTGGATATTGTTCTTGTTTCTGGTGATGTAGTTGTATGAAATATGTACAATTTTATATACTTCAAAATGTTGTTTTTAATTTAATTTGTCCCAAAAGGTTCTAACTTCTATGGTTTTGTACTAGTAGCGTTTACAACTCGGGATATACTTTTATAAACCCTATGTATTTTGTGTGCTCGTTAAAAATGTCTGTCATGATCAAATTGTGACAAAGTTTGGGAGCCCCTAATCCAGAGAAATAATACAGAATCTTTCTCTTGTTGTTTCAGAAAGCTAATAGAGTTTTGTGTTGGTTAACACCATGTGTCATTCTTTATGATAGCTATTCCCAATTTTTTTTCATTCCATGGACCCATTTCCAGCAGTCCTTTTCTGTTGATTTTCTCTCTGAAGAATACTTTTTGTTGTACATACATGTAACAAACCTGAAAAAAAAAAATCGTTTACTTACACTGAAGTAAAATTATGTTAGTCAAAAAAAGAAACATAATAGAAAACACGTAAATATTTAGGGAATATTAAATAATGGGGCATAAATGAAAATACAAAGCATTTAGTAATAAGCATGTATTTAGTATGTGCAAGAAATTTTAAGTAAAGTCTTATATATTATTGGGAAGAGTGTTGAACTTTATCTTGTGCATTAAATTGCAGTGTTGTAATCATAGTGAACATTATACAACAGGCATTACTATAATTTATTGTACGAGAATATATCGTTAAAGTTTATTTATTACCAAAAATTAAGCGAGATTTCTGAATAAAATTTATTCTGCTTATGAATAGATCCTTATGTATTTATTTTCCTTTCCCTCCTTTTAATTCCTTCTGTTCTTTTTGCTTTATTCTATATAGTAGTATTGAATGTAATTTTAATTGTAAAGAAATATTTGTTGGTAAAATAACTTCTTCAAATCAGTGAAATCATATTTTGTTGCGCATGGTTAAACCGGAAATCTTAAATGATTAAGTAAAGAGCGTATTATTTCTTACACTTGAAAATTATTTGTCTAAGTTCGCAAATGTTTAACCGAATCGAAACTCTTACTAAAAATACTCGGAGTAGAACATCTTTTTGTACCGGAGAAAAATCCCCCAGAGTCTTATTTGTTTTGAAATACAAGAATGGCAAGAAAATTATATGTTTTTGACAACGTATAATGATGCTAAGATAAGTTGATATTACCATTATCTGTTAAAGGCACCAAAACAATTTTGGTTAGTTTTGATAAGATTAGTTTTGTTAGGTTCATAGGTTAGTTCTGATTCGACAGCCATTTGCTACCAAATCAAAATTTGGTTGCTGACGTAACGAGTTGTTTTCACTTTGTCAATTAGATATGAAACGGAGCAGCAAAATAATCGGTTTCGTCAGTGAATCTGCTCCTGTTAAAGGAGAATACGGCTGGAAAAGTTACGGTGATGAGCTTTTGGGATGCGAAGTGAAAGTGGTGTCATATTCATGGACTACTTTGAAAGGAAAAATGATCAATTGATGATGCTTCGGTGAGTTTCACCCCACTCTCATTTCTCATTCTAACATGAGTATTTTTTGAATCGCTCTGGTATGGTGTTTGTAAAATGTTCACTGCAGTATTGTATTACTTCCTTATTCTGGTTACCATTTCGCTTGCAGTAGTTTCTAAAAAATTTCCTTGTTTATTTATTTTTCATTTGATTAATGTAATCGGTTAAACAGTGTTTAATCAAACAGTACTGGAACAAATATATATTTTACTCGGCGAATTTATCAAGCAGTTCTAATGTAGATTGAAAAGCTAAAATTTTGTGAATTCCTATTTCATTTGATGAAAGAAAATCCATGTTAATGCGATAATTTCTCTTTGGTTGCACGCGACGTTAATAAACACTATTGCAATCCTTTAACACACGGTTTAGTAACACGCGATTTTATTAAGGCCCTCTTGATAAGAAATCGCTTGTGATATCACTCTTAGATATTGTGGGGTCATAATTTCGATTTTTCTTTTTGTGAAATTCAGATTAATCTTTTAATTCGATTACATCACGACTCTCTTTTAAGACCAGACATTAAAACCTCTTTTTTACCCATCACCAATCCTGGGAAAATAAAATGTTTCGGTTTGGATTATTTTTCACAAAATATTATTTTGAAGATTGCGTGGTCAGTCAGATTAGCTGTACGTTCTACTCTTTAGTATTAATAAAATTTTAAAAGTTACATAAATGTTTCGTCTTGTATAACGGATTTCTATCTGAGAAACTGGTATTTTGTGCAACAGCGATCTCGAATCAGGACACAACAAATAAAATCTGCCAAGCAAGAGATTAAAAAGAAACAAAATTCCAGTAATAAACAATCATTCGTTAAGGATTGATTGATATAACAAAAAAAAAAAAAAAAAAAAAAACCCAGTTTTCTTTAAACATCTCAAGTGTTCTTTTATTAAATATTCTTCTCTTTTTTTTCAAATAATCGATTATCGTTAAATATTCGATTATTTTTTTCCCAAACAATCGGTTTATATACTATATAAATAGCATATATGACCTTAAATTTGTTTTCCCACATGAACCAGCTACTTTGTAATTTAACGTAAATTTTTATAATGCAGAAAATTCATATTGTTATAGAAATTCATATTCTCACTCAATTTATATTAATACTGTAGCTCGCGGTTTACTTTTAGCGAGGGTTTTTCCAATTTTTCGGTCGCTAATCTTGGGGACTTTTATATTCGAATTGCTTAAAATAAATCTTCGCCCATATAAAATGAAACGGGATTCATGTACATGAGATGGGAATTAAAAAGTGCACTGAATGTATATATATATATATATATATATATGTGTGTGTGTGTGTGTGTGTAAGAGACGAAGAATTCAATGCTGAAGCTAGAAGTCTATATACTTACTAGATGATAGAGATGATTGTGCGAAGGTGGTTCAAAAAACTTGCATTTGAAGATAAATAGCTGGTATCATTAAAGTACATTTTTGTTACCATTGCGTGCTGCCATAAGCTCAAATTACTTTTGGGATTACTTTCCATAGAGTGCAGTACATTATTGATCTCTATATAATAACTTGAGAAGAATCTTCCCATACAAACAGGCATGCCTAGAAAGTATTAACTGTGCAGGATGAAAGTAATGACGATTGTCTGTGTAGTCTAGTTCAGTAAAATCTGATCTGACGACGATGACAGCAGCGTATAGGGTAGTGCCTGTGCAAAGAACACTTCGTTTAAATCATCATCGCTTTTCTTGAACCTGAGAACACATTGATTGGATCCTAAACGTCTAAAACCCTCAAGACAGATGCCATTGCAAAACTTCTCTAAGATAAAAGATAACTTAGATGATTCTTTTAAATTTTCAGTAATTTAATTTGCTCTTAAAATGAAGATTCAATCTTCTTTCTACAAATTTTGTTCAAATTCAGTAAATAAAATTTATCCTGAACCAAATAATCCAACTCCACAAAAATGCCTATTTTTTTCCTATTGTACGTATCAAAATCTCTCTTATTAAATTTCTGATCGATCAAGTCTTAATTCTTAATTTATCTATAGTAATGTTTTTAAATTTAATTTTTCACGTAATTTAAATAATTTCTTCGTTAATTTAATTTACTCCTGGGAAAGTGTAGATTCAATGTTTCATTTTACTTTAAATTTTCTGCCAGATCGGGATTAAATTAGGAAAAGTTGAGTACGCCGAGGAAACATTTCTGTCTATTAAATGACTCAAGAATGTTACTTAGGGTCGATAAACCACTTCTCCAGTCGGTAGGAACTGATAATAAGATTTCATGAAAGTTGTAGACCCAAATAGTCAGAGAAACGCAGTGCAAGTTTTTTGAGGGTCTGCAATGACAATGAGAGTATTTAAGTGGAATAATGTGGGTCCTCTGGTCAAACTGATATTCAGCTGCTTGAAAATTATTGTAGCCATTTGCGGATTGCAAGTTTCCAAACTAAGAGAAGATTTTACTAAATAATAATGTGCGAGACACAGATGTTTCTGGAAAGTTTGAGGAATACCTTGGACAATTTAAGAAAGTAATCTAACCACCCAGAACGCCAGTCATAAGCTCCGAGGAATATGTTTAGGATTTAATTAAAAATATCCATTCGATGTACAAAAGCTGAATTTGCAAGAAAGTGCAAAATTATAAATGGTAATTGAAATCTAATAGTTAAATTTCCTTTCAGATGACATTTCCCACTTGATGAGACAATCGAAATGCGTCTGAACTTTATCGATTTAATAGAGATTTGATATGATATTCGATGAATACTCTCTGGCTTTTAGCAAACAGTACTTTTTTAAAAAAGAAGGACCATAAAACAATTAAATTTTCTGAAAATTATATGTATTGACTAGAACAACTACGTTGTACTTTATTTCTAGGGAGATCCTCTAATTCTGAGCCTTTTCTTTTCTCTCTCTCTCTCTCTTTTTTTTTTTTTTATCTCAATCCATTATTGAATTATGTTAACATTTTATTTTAAGAAATACCTTTGCAATTTTACTCGTAGGGTCAAAAAAAAAAAAATTGAAAAACTTTTTTTCTTTCAATTCTTAAAAATAACGATTAAAAATTAAGACAAAATCTAAATATTACTAATATTTGCTTTGCATTGATTCTTTTGTGCATTTCAGGATTGGTATTGAAATAAGACATGAAGCGACTTTTGTTCATAAGTTAATCCCTTTCCAGAGTTGCCCTAGCCATCATGGAGAACTGGATCATCCCTAATGTGACTAATAAAAAATAGTACGCTGTACAGCCAGCCTTTCTGAATTATTTATTATATATTTCAATGAGTTTTGTGAATTTTTCTAACCTCTAGGCGGTAGTACTACTTGGCTTTTCTTAAATGCTCAGATTCAAAGTGAAGGACTCTTAAGTTTATTTATTTAGTTTTATTCAATGATATTCGCAGATAATAGTTACTGATCTCTTAAAATCCGAATTATTATTATCATTGCTTTCTCACACCCTGAGGATTCTGGGTTGAGTGAATCTGATTGAGATGATAATGAAGATAAATATCTCTAAGATATTTCGAGATCGCGGGATTCTGATATCGAATTTTCTTCTGAAACCGATAGTGAATCGGACTCGGAAAGCTTCAAAATTGCTTCTCAAAGAGGGAAAGTGAAGAGAAAAAGAATAAGAAAGATTTTTTTTTTGCCCGGATTGTGATACCGAACTCTGGACAGTAACTTGTTTTTGAATTTATTGCACACGATCTTGTTTTGTTAACTAAACATAAAACGAAGAATTTATGCAAAAGCTTAGGATTAAAATAAAACGTATTTGTTAGCATTAAAGCTAGTTTCTCCATGTGTTGTATTTCAGCTAGCTAACATAATGTCAAATATCCTATTCATCAGGCTACGAGGAAAGTCAACTTCGTGACGTTGGGCTTTTCGCGATTTTCTTTTCACTAATATCGGGTACTTTTATATTAATTTGAATTGCAATTTGAAGTTACAATTTCCCAAATGAAACGCAACACAAATTAAACGTGATTAGGTAAATTAGATGATCTTAAAAGTGAAGTGAAGCGATTTCGAGATAGCGATGTATAAATGAAAAATGAAGGGGAGACAGAGAACAACGACTTGCTGATAGAGATTTATAATTTGGTTTGAAGCTCTTTAATCAGTTTTGGGGATTTAAACGAATTATATTTGAAGTATTAAGATAATAATCAGCTGTTTATAGGAAGTTATTGATTCAAACGAGTGAATCGGTAAGTTATGAATTTATTAGTTGATCCTAAATTAGAATTGATAAGTTGTTTGATATTCAAGAGAGAGTGACTTTAGCTATCCATCAGTAACTATTAATAAAGCCATTTGGGTTCTTCTTAAGTGTCTTCAATTGGGATCATTGCTTATTGCTCAATATATTCAACTAAGACACGGAACAAGAACAGAGGAATGAAGAGATATCGTTTCACCTGTACAAGTAAAATTCCCTCAAGTTTTTTAAAAAGAAAAACTTGTATACAAATGGCTCTGTATCGTTTTAAAAACATTTACTTATGAAATGCGACACCCTCTGGTTATTACCTTCACTTGCCATTTCTAACCTTAATTAAAAAGAGTCATAAAAGTTTAATGAAGAGAAAGAGTTCAACATCGATGTTAATCATTTTTATGTATATTGAATTTCTAGAAATACTACTTTCTCTATTATTAATCTCTGAACGTGTTTAAACTAATATTTACTAAAAGCTAATTATACTTATCTGATAGATTCAATCGGTATCGATTCTTTAATCAAAGCATATTTGAGAGTCCGAGTCTTGAATCGTTTCCCTCTCTCTTCTAGGATCCCTCTGATTGCTCCTTATGTTACGAAAGACTGTTTTCGATGACTCGCTTTGATTCACTCACTAGTTTTACCACCAACTAACTAACTTCCTTTAACTCAGTTTTTCGCCACTTTGTATGTTATTTATCCCATTTATTCTCTAATCTTCATAATTTCAATCAAATCAAAATAAGTCACGTTTCATTTTATTGGGAGAAATTTCGAATTCAAACTCAATCAGAAAGAAATCCAAAGAGTTTGTTGAAGGGAAAATCACCATTGTTCCCAGTGTGTCACAAAATAAACATCAAAAACATTTTTGACCTATAAACTGTGGAAATATTAATACTGGAAGGTGTTAATTTATAGAGACATTGTTAAAAATTACTTGAATTCTTATAGTCACTCTGGTATATCACCTGAATTCTTATCGAGTCATTGTTAAAAATCTCCTGAATTTTTATTGAGTTATTGTTATAAATCAACTGAATTTTCATTGAGTCATTGTTATATATCATCTGAATTTTTGTAGAATCATTGTTATATATCACCAGAATTTTTGAAGAATCATTGTTTTTTATCACCTGAATCCTTATAGTCATTGTTATAAATCATCTGAATCTTTATAGTCATTGTTATATATCACCTAAATTTTTAGAGTCATTGTTATAAATCATCTGAATTCTTATAGTCGTTATAAATCACCTGAAATTTCGTAAAATCGTTGTTTTAAATCACCTGAAATTTTGAAGAATCGTTGTTTTTTTATCACCTGAATTTTTTATAGAATCATTGATTCATGTCACCTGAATTTTTGTCATCATTGTCTTATATCACCTATATTTTTACAGAGTCATTGTTATACATCACCTGAATTTCATTCATTTTTTATGAGCTCAAAAACGCAAAAAAGAAGACTTTTTGTCAATGAATATCGTTGAGATGAAATGATAATAATTCCTAGGGTTGATGTTCGGGGAAGGGGAAAGAAAGAAGAAGCCTTCTGTATTCCACCTGAATGTGTAATCATGTCAAAGCACACAGCGTGGGTTCCTGTTCACCTCAATCGCGCTCCTAAGTGTCCGGATTCTGGCACTTCAAGGTCAGAGTTTAGGTGGGAGCTCTTGAGCCCAAGCAATGTATGTCTTAACGGGTGTCAATGCATTTCCTTCCCCACCTTTACGCCTTCTCAGGCGGAATTAATTGATGAATGTAGTTCAACCTCTGACTGGTTAAATCGAATCGCGCTATCAGTTTTTGAGATTCATCTTTTAGGAATTTTACATTTCGTTCCATTAATTTAACAGATTGCATTTCTACTCCTCCCCCCTCCCGTAAGAGAAGTTTACAGATAAGAGACTTGCAATTTGGAAATGAAATTCTGTGGTTTTTCTGAGAACGGATTTTAATCAATTTTTAGCCTTGAAACAGTTGAATGCCCTGGAACACCTACTCCAACCCGCCTATTCTAATGAAATAACCAAGAAGAATAGTACTCAGAATAGCAAATTCCTTTTAACAATTTGCTGATAATTTTTTTCTTTCAGAAAATTAATTCAATCTAAATGAGCTGCAATTTATTTTAGCGGGGATATTAAGTTAATATTAAGTCAAATATAAAAAAACTAATTATTGCTTCTAACAATTTTATCACTTTTATACACACATATGTTTTATTAAGAACTACACATACATTAGACATGTAATTAACAAAGAAAGAGCGATAAAATTTATTTAAAACAGTTTTAGATTTACAACGGGAAAAATATTTAAACTCTAATCTATATTAACTATACTCAGAAGTCAAGCAACCCATTAGAAATTAAAGGTCATCCAGGTCTTTTTGCTGAATATACTATTATATCACTTAGTACACTTGTGTCTCCCCTTCGTCATTATTTAATTCTGTTACCATTGTTCTTTAACAAGATAAAATACTTCATTTATCCCCGACAAATAGATTAGGGGGCTCTCTCTCTCGAATCTCATTTAACTCAACAATTCTAGATAATAATTTAAAAACGAAATCCTAGCTTATTAAAACACTCGTTCGAATTCCAACAATTCTCACAAACAGTAGCTTCCTATCTTCATCCTTAGACTAAAAATCGCATCAATCCATAAGATTAATTATGATATTTCTACCCAGTTTACTAGTAATCACATGCTAGCCGTTATCCTCTATCTAACCTCATTTTTTCTTACATTTATCTGTCACTTTC
The DNA here is from genome assembly GCA_019974015.1 of Nephila pilipes. Lineage (NCBI taxonomy): Eukaryota > Metazoa > Arthropoda > Arachnida > Araneae > Nephilidae > Nephila > Nephila pilipes. Next base: position 167,760 of record BMAW01060283.1, on the reverse strand, counting down.
CCCAATTCAATTTCCTCTTCTTCTATTTTTATCAATTTATTTAATCACATTTCATTTGGATTAGGAAGAAATTGTAATTTTATGCAATTCAAATCACTTTTAAGTCCCCGAGGTTAAGGGGAAAAAAATTGCGAATAGTCTAATGTCAGAATGATGTTTGAAAAGTGAGATTTCGGAAGGCTCTCAAAATAGGCATCTGTTTGGGCAATGACATCTTCGTTCGAAGTGAACGGTTGACTGCCGAGCTATTTTTTTAAAATTTGGAAATAAAAATAGACTTACTAGTGGCTAAATCTGGTAAATACGACTGATGTTGTAATAATTCGAACTTCAATTCCATGATTTTAGCCATCAAACCTGCACAGATGTGCCCCCGTGCATTGTCTTGATGGAAGCTGATCTTTTTCTTTTTCAAATGCGGCCGTTTTTTTTTATTATTATTATTTCTTCTCTAAACCGGTGCAACAATCACGCATAATACTCTCCAGTTAATATTTTTCTTTTTTCCCTGAGTAATCGGCGTAGATGATCGCGTGAATCTCAAAAAACCATTGAAAATCACTTTGCTGGCTGATTTCACTGTCTTTGCTTTCTTCGGAACCCGCTCGCCTTCAAAACCCACTGTTTTCACTGTTCTTTTTTCTCTGGAGTGTAATAGTGTATCCACGTTCCGCCTGCAGTTATATATTGAAGCAGAAACTCGTCAAGATTGCGATGAAAAAGCGCCAATATAGCCTCAGAGTCGAACACATGATTGTGTATATTTTCCACTGAGAGCAAATTCGGTACCCATCATGACCAGATTTTCTTTACATCCAATTTTTCGTGCAAAATTGGAAGCATTGTACCTTTCGATATGCCAGTGGCTTCAACTATTTCGCGTACTTTGATTCGTCAATCACCCAAAACCATGTCATGGATATTGTCAATCATTCCGGGGGTTGTCACTTCCACAGGACATACCAAACGATGTTCATCTTCCCACATTAGTAAGTGTACCATGAACTTCATCCAACTCAGCTTTGATCTCTTTCAGTGTTTGTCTTTTTTTGTGTTTAATCACCATTCGAAACTCACATTTTCCCATTTTTCTAATAAACACACGTTTCTTGCTTCAACCAACAATAAAAATGAAACCATATGATGGAAATAATTGAGACAACTGTCTTGTGATTCATGATGCTTGCAAAAAACAAACAATTTTCGATGCTATGAGTGCCATCTCTTAGATTTTCTAAGGACTTATTGAATGATCCTCACAATGGGGATAAGTGAAACAGGACAAATACAAAGAAAATTTATAAGTTTTGGTTTTATTCCGTAACATTTATTGTTAAATACATTTTGTTACATTAACTGTAGACTTATTTATAGTTAATGTCATTTTTTTATTCATAAAACATTCAAGAAAATCAAAAAAAAAAAAAAAAGAGGTCCAGTGAAGAAGTTATGTTTGTGATGAGGAAAATTTTCCCCCATTACACCTTTTTTTTTGTTATTAACAAGTTGTTTAACGTTCTTGTGACGTTGGACTAATCGCGATTTTCTCTTCTCTAACCTCGGGGACTTTTTGGCAAACTGAATAGCATAAAACAACAACTGCTTACCAACGAAAATGAAACGTGAAAAGGTAAATTAGAAGAAGATAAGAAGTATCGTTAATTAAATTAAGGATAGTGATATACAAGCGAAATGGAATTGATGGGAAAGTGAAGGGAGGTAGAGGATAACGACAAGCTAATAGATATTTGTAAATTGGATCAAATCATCGGAATTAATCGTTGGGATTGAAGTGATTTGGGGGTGAACCTACTATAAACAAAAATGATAATAAGAGTTGAACCTGTTATCAATAAGAAAGGTAGTAAGAGTTAAACCTGTTATCAACGAGAAGTGTGTGAATCAGAGTAAGAGATTTGGTAAGCTAAGACTTTATTAATAGAATATAAACTAGGATTAACTATTTTAAAAGGGACTCGAGAAAGAGAGAGATCTTGGATATTATATGTTGATAGCTAATAAACTATGTTGCCTTTCTCTGGCGAATCTTCAATTGCAGTTTTGGATTTATTGACTGCTTAATTAGGTTTTAAGATGGCTTTAAAGTTAAATAATGAAGAAATATGTCACATTCTTTGATTTTTCTTGTTTCATTTAGCAATCAGTTGTCGATAACAAGACATAGCATCAACGAACACTTGATATTGCCTTTGAACGTCTATCAAAATTTAATTATTTTGCATAAATTTATCATAATTTCAATTACAGTGGCTAAACTTTTATTTTACAAAATCCGTTGAATGCTACTTTCGCTCCTCATCTTGTTCTCGCTTTTTCCATTATAATTGCTGGATTTAATAATATATAGCGTTTATCCAAACGGAAAGTTTTTTTTTCCGTTTCCTCAATCACATTGCTTTCGGAATAAGACACTTTTATTGCCGAAGTCATAGTGGAATTTGCCGAACATACGATTTTTTTTAGAATTGCACGAAGAGCACGTATTATTGACGCAGGCAAATTTAATATCAGATGGGTTCTCACCTGTTTCAAATTGTCTGAGCACCAGCAATTTTGATTTCCAGTGAAATGTTTTTTCTCGGACAAAATTCTTATCATACTTTCTTTTCCTTTGCATTCACTCGTTGTAAAAATTGCTCAAAACCGTATTTATCCCAATAATAAAATATAATGTTTATATATTTATACACACGACGACGTTGATGATCCATCACAAATCAACTATAACCCAGCAAAATTGGTTTTGTATTGTAATGATGTAAAACGCGCGGCGAAACAGCGATTTCGAGAGGAATCCTTTACTACCGACTAATACTGAAATAGCTTAAAGTGGCGTTTTTCTGTAGTTAAAATTTGGAACAGGTATTCTTTAAATATACGAGGGTCGTTCAGTAATTCCTTAGAAATTCCAACAGATGGTGCTCGTAGCATCGAAAATGGCTCGTTTTTAATAAGCACCATGACTCATTAGATAGGTGCAAAAATCTCAGTTACTCGTATTCTTGATCATGATACCTTTCGCACCTCAGAAAGTCTTCGTCATAACTCTTCTTCTTTGGAGCAGATTCACCGGAAGCAATCAATGTTTGTATTTCTGCATGATTTCCTTTGTGTGTTAATGAATCCAGGTCTCTTCGACAGTGGCAACTCGATGCAAAATGATAACTACACGACGTGGAAACAATCAAAACTAGCCTATGATAAGTATTGTAATGTCTCCCTTTCATTTATTTCATCGATCTTTATTAATCTGAAATATATAGTCGATAAGTTCACCACAATTAAATGAAGAAATTATCAGATTTGATTATTCCATTTAATAATATTCTATAAGTTATAAATATTCACACAACAGCACTTTATATTTTAGTTTACTTATCATCATTGCGTCTGAATTATAGTTTGGAATAATAATGAAAGTTCTCTTGTATCAATTCACTCGGGTTCAAAGAAGTGAAATCACTAGAGTTGAAAGTTCGAGAGGGAAATCTGAGTTCTTCCTATATGAACTCACGCCGTGAAAGATCCGTAATCAAAGGTGATCTGGTGTCGATAATCACTTGTTTAATTGCAATTTTTTTTAATTTTTACCATCCTATTACAGACTATAATATTCAATTGTTTTCAATCAAGCATAATTTATATATACATTTTCTAAAATCAATTCACTGCACTTCTTAACTTTAATCTAATTTGCATACGTCACGGTTTTTTTTTTTTTTTTTTTTTTTTTTATTGGGGGGGGGAAGAGGCGGATCCAGAAAAAAAATCGGCAGTGGGAGCCGAAAATTGGAATAGGGGAACACAAATGTTTTTTCCCTTTATAAAGTTCGTAAGACTTAACTGTGTTTGTTTACTTCGTTTATTATTCCATCTTAATTGGTCCTTAATCTAAAAATAAACCAGATGTTAAGTCAAAATTCAAATTCAAACTGAGAACTAAAACCTTTTAGGAAGATAGATATCGTGGTCCTATTTTTGGACATAATAAACAACTTTTAAATAAAACAACAATATAAATACTTTTTAATTTGAAAGGATTTTTCCTGTTCAGGAATGTTATTTTGATTGTGTGTGAAATAAGAGGAGAAGTGTGTGTGTGGGGGGGAGGCGTGGATTCATCACTGGTTCAAAGTTTTATTTTATACAATTCAAATTAAAAATGTCATCAAGTTTAGCGAAGAGTGACTCAAAAATAGCCCAACGTTGTATCACATTTGTTTGGGTGCCTTTTAACTGATAGCAGCACACAATGATAATATTTATTTCCTTAGCAGCAACATCTCTCATCAAACACAGGTACCTTTTGATCTTATTCTCGTACTTATTTTTTTATGCGTCATTGATAAATTTAAGGTCGTATTTTGTGTTCGAAAATGTTGGTAAGAGTGAAAGTGAAATGCTTCTTCTTTTTCAGATATGTGAAGCCCAACGATACGTCTCCTCTACCAGACCCAAAGCTCCAGTCGACAGCGAATTCCAGTCTGCCAAGAGCAAAGGTACTTGTGATTCCAAATGCGAAATGAAACTATGCACATACTCATATGGCTTAACCATCTTAGAGAATTAAAACATCATACAGGGTGTTTCGAAATTCATGGACAGAAATTTAAAGGATGATAGAAAACATCTAAAAGGCAATTTTTACCAAACAATGCACCTGCAGAGAGCAAACGGCAAGCCGTTAGACGGCGCTGTAATGGAAATCGTAAAGCGCGAGTTTTCATACACATCGTCGTTTCTACCGTGGATTTGCCTCCTGAAATCCACGGTAGAAATGATGAAGCGTAAGAATTAGAATAGTTCCATTAACAAATAGAAAAGTGGTAAAAATTAATGTTTGCACTTTCTTAGCAGATGTTTAAAGTGTACTCTCCACAAATAACCTCGTTGCAGTAGTTGGAAACATACCAGGTCATTCTACGTTTCTTAGATGGACAGAAATGTGCAAATTCTGCATTTGTTTGCTGCACTTTTGAAACGTGTCTTCTGGGGGCTTTTCAATATTCAAAATGTTTATTTTGAGGATATATAAATAAACATTCGACTGTTAGACAATGAGAACAGTAAATCTGGTAACAAATGTGCAGTCGGAAAATTCATTTTACTAGTTATGAGCGTATCGTTGTGAACAACTATGTGCGTAAAACTATAAAAATTAATTCACTTCGCATTTTTGCATTAACTACTTCGGAACATAAGTGCACTGGAAGAAAAAGAATCAAACAGAGTGAAATAAGCAATCAAAACAAGAAAGAATATAAGAACAAAACAAGAGCTAACCTCATTAACTTATAAGAACAATGAAGGTCAATATGTATCTACTGTAAATAAAAAGAAACCAATCTGAGCATAAAAATTATATAAAACATATATAAAAATAATCAAAATACACAATCCTTAATGTTAATAACACGATCGCATCATTATAAATGCTAAGATCCATCGAGATAAATGATAACAAGAGTCTCTCTCTCTCAAAAACAATCATTTCCAAAATAAATATTCTTTATTCAGATTCAGAATTAGTAACATCGAAACTAAATTACTAATGTGGAGTATTCACATAATTGCGTTTTTAAGCGAAGATTGTGATTGAGAATTCTTCTAGTCTTAATAACAGTAAAACTGGATCCGATTCCAATATATTTATTGTAACGGGATCCCAGTCAGGTAATTACTACTAAAATATAATTTCACACTTCCTTTACATTCATATATATATATATATATATATATATATATATATATATGTGTGTGTGTGTGTGTGTGTGTGTGTATATATATATATATATACACACACACATATATATATATACAAGACAACTAAAGACTCTAAATATTTTCCCAAAAATCCATGCAAAAAAGTAATAATGAAATCTATATTACGTAGTTAAAAAATAAAAACAATTCATTTTTATTACAAAAAAATTTAAAATTAGTGTACAGTGAAAATTTAATCCATAGGTACATACAACATATAAAAATTCAAATTGAAATTAAGAATAAAACTACAAACTAAAATCTATAAATCGTCATTTGATGACAAGCGTGCACGCATATTACGAACTGGATCAAAAACGATATCATCAGTAGATGTATCAGATATGTCAAGCACAACTGTCGGCTTTGAATCAAATGAAGAATTTCGTTCGTTATTAACGACCACTGGTATTTTTTTTTTTTTTTTTTTTGGTTTCTCAAGTTGCTTAAATAATTCTTGATATTCTGCTACACAAAAGATTACGTCGAAATTTTAATACACGCTCTATGGCAGGATTATGAGAAAGAAAATGTTGTTCAATACCTATTTTCAAATTTCAAGTCTTCGCGCATTAAATTAGCTGTTAATAGCTGAATTTCACCTTCGATTTTGTCATTATCTACTTCTTTATTATCATAAACTGTCATAAATTCGATCAAATCGTCCTCATCCAAAAGTCTGCCTAGCATCAATTTTTCGATGTTAGCCGTTCGCATGTTGTTAAAACCTTCGCCACCAATTGCATTTAATAGAGTTACAATTTCAGAACACACAGCTGATTTTTGTACTACGAAACTTCCTCTTTTGACGCATGCTGACAAGCATTGAAGGCTGAAGAACGAAATGCTGTGTTCAAGTTGAAGTTCAACGAAATGAAGAAAAAAAGTTGTTATAAAATTCGGGTATTCCCGGTAACTCCAGAATACAAAGTAAACAAGTCACCCATGTAAACCCATGTGTGGGCATAAAACTACCGTCTTCTGATTACACTGTCAAAATTGGAATTAAAAAAAAAAATTTGGGATTAGCGCTAGAACAAATAATTCGTGTAAAAAAGTATATTGGTGGAACGTGTTATTTCAAATTCGGGTAAAAAAAGACCGTGTAAAAAAGTTGGGTGAATATATATATATTAAAATTTAATTTTGTATTTATGTATATTGAAATTTAATTTTGTATTTATGTATATTGAAATTTGTATTTCAATGGGAGCCTGGATAGTGGCGCCTCAGCCCCTCCCTATTTCGATGTAACGCAGCGCCCTCTATATTCTGTTTAACAATCACTCTACCACTTGCACTCATACTGAGAAGCTGCATACTAAGTGCTTTCTTTCGGCTTTATTACTACAATAAAGTGAACTGTAAACTATTACTACAGTCTATTTTTTCCCCTCTTAATTGAATTATCGACGATATATTTAAAATACTGGCATACCACCTTTTGGATTAACTTAAATCCCCTCTCTCTCTCTCTCTCTCTCTCTCTCCACACACACACATATTGTGAGCTCAAAACTCTCGCTACTTCCTCTCATCTCTAATCTCCCTAACAACTCAATCCTCTTTATTTGACGTAATTTGCCATTCACTACACTTCTAAAATTGTGATGCTAATTTACCTAAGTCACGGTTCTTTTACAAGGCGAGATTCTCAATTCAAATAAAGTAGTCGCAAAGGTTAGTTAAAGGGAAATGCGCGTGAGAACCCCTTACATTCTGAATGGAATAATGAGATGAATAAATTATTCGAATTAGATGTATATATGGAATGTGGCTTGTTTACAGGTGAGAAGAAGAAATTCAAATTTACCGCAAAAGGTGACATTGGTTTATTCTCTGAGAAGTGAAAGGGAATTTGTATAATTTTATGCATGTAAGATTATATTTGAACTGTATGCAGAGGTAGAGTTGTATCGCCAATATACAATCGTTAATATACTTTACCAGGTGTATACCTATGAAATGCGGATTTTCTAAAATAGGAAAACTCATGTGAATTTGTAAAAAATGGTTAAAACTACTTATCTGAAGTAGGCGCCATACAACTTTACACCTTTACTCCATCTATTCCTCAAAATATGGTTTGCATGATGATAAAAATTTTCATTTTTCAAAACAAATCATGAATCAATCCTTTTTACCACTTCCTCGAAATTAGCGAAGTGCTGCTCAGTCAGTCCATGGTTATTGACCAGAACTAGAAACAGTCCGAATGAGGTGACCGGTGAATATGGAGGTTGAGGTTACATTTCCCAATTCAATTCTTTTAAAGTTTCCTTGATAACTTTTGTGGTGTGGAATGGAGCATTGTCATGTGATAAAATCCCTTTCCCATGTATTCAGGCCCATTCCGGATGATTTGTGATCGGTGCATAGCTTAAACTGATCATTTGCTGTCTGCAGAAGGCAGAATTAACCATTTCATCAGGTTTGAGAGGTTTATTATAAATAACACCCTTGTAATTCTACCAAACGCAGAGCATTCTCTTCTTTCCGAAGCGATTTGATCTTACGGTCGATGTTGATATCTGGCCTGGATCAACCCATGATTTTTTTCGTGTGGGATTATCAAAATAAATCCATTTTTTATCAACTGTTACGATTCGATGCAGGAAACTCCTCCGTTGATATTTTTTCAGCACGTTCATAACTTGACATTAATAAGTTGAGTTGATTCTTATCCGACGTCTCTTCATTACATTGTGAGCTTCTTGTCTAATGAGTGTCTGTGTAGATTTAGCAATAAGAAAGGCTGAAATTAATAAAGGAGAGGCATTACAACTTAAATTCGTGTTTGCATTGATCGTGATTAGGATTAGATGCATAACAGGTACATTTAATAGAGAAATGACATCCTGTATTTCTTTTTTCCAGTGAGTCTCTCATGCGACACTGGCAAGATGGTGTTCAAGATGACTTTCTTCAACCCCTTCGTTGGGGTGGTACAGATCGGACCGAAGGCCAGCAGAGAATGCACTCTCCGAGGAGACGGAAGGCGTACGTCGTACACCCTCACCGTTTCACCCGACGCTTGCGGAAGCTGCAAGGGGCATACGGTACGTAACAATGGGGGAAATAACAGTTATTTTTCAGTCAAATTCAGCTGTGACAGTAATTGGTTCAATAGTTCACCTGGTTAAAGGTATCTAAAAGTAATTATTCATACCAGTAGTCTTCAAACTGTGTTCCGCATGTCAAAATAAAAATTCGAATAGAAAATTATAAAGCCCTTGTATTTATTGACAGCTTTTATTAATTCAGAAATATAGATATAAATTTAATTATCTTTGAAAATTAATCAGAAGTTTCGATGCTTGCCAGTGAAGGAAAGAAACAATGTATTGATATATCAATAGATTCGATGTTAAAATCTAAATTTAAGCAAGAGCAGCTCCTAAATGTTTGGTTGAAGATTCATGCAGAATAACCAGAAAATTTTCACATAGCTAAGAACTTTTTAATGCCCTTCTAAACAACATATTTAAGGGGGGGGGATCTTTCTCGACGTATGTGGCAACAAAATCGAAATATAGAAACAAATTTAATGCAGAATATGAAATGCTATTGCAGATAACATCAATAGAGCTGCACAGGTTGTGTAAAAAGTGCAAGTACACCCCAGTCACAACATATAATGCAAGAGATATTTGACACCTGGAGCACGAGTTAATGTAATCAACGAGTAAATTACATTTAACAAATAATTTTTTTGTAATAAAAACTTAACTTTTCTTTAATTGTTGTTATGTACACTTCCTTTAACACATTGATCTACTTTAAATATTATTTTAAGATAAATTTATACCAAACGAATCACACTTCAGTCGAAGGGTTTCAGCTTAAGGAATTCCTTTTCTAAAATATAGGGAGCGCCACCTGATCATGGCTATTAAATTCAACTGGAGAGTAGCTTCATTAATGAATTAAAAAATATTAAGACTAAAATGGTTACTTAAATTTAAATATATTAAGACTACGTAGTTAGCTTAAAAATGAAGATGAATTTCGTCAATTTTTTGTTGGCATTGATAGTGATAAAGAAAGGCCACAGAAATTGTTAGTACAGCGGAAAACACCAATCTTGACAAATGTCTGCTTTCTTTATTTTTCACTCAACTTATACTAATACCGTAACTCGCGGTTCATTTGACCCATTGCTTAGTAACCCGACTACCGCGTGTTAACGGGGTCAGATGATAATTACAAATCTGCTTTGCTCCGAGCTGTACAGTTTCTAAAACGTATATCTCAGTCATTAGAAACAAATTTCCTTTCTGAATTTCTCTTGTTTAATATATTTAAAATTATTTTTAGATATTTATTTGATTTAAAAGATAGTTAAAAACTTATTCGTTGATTTAAAATGTCATCGGCTTCAGGAGGAGCTCACATTCCGATATTCTATAACAACCGCTTCCCAAGATAAATTTGCTCTTAATCTCATGTGTGTCTATTCTCGATTGTATCTTCTCCAGTGGTAGGATGTATTCCCGAAATTTTATGTTAGCAAATTATGTTTCATTCTTAATGCTCCGCGTTCTTTTATGGAATAAGGCTTCTAATAGTCAAATAACTTTCTCAATTTTACCTAAATTATAATAATTTATTCTAAACAGGGAGAGTACAGGATTTTATTTTACGCTAGTTTCAATTTTAAAGAAGTATCTGGCACAATAGCTTAAAAGATGGATGTTATTTTGGTCATATATTGTTTCACATACACAACTCTTCATATTATATATATAGGAATACCATGATGAGTGTGGTGAATGAAATCTTGAAATATACTGCATAATTCACAAAAACTCAATAATCAAACTTACGTTTCAAGCTAAAGGTGCTGTCGTGAATTTCCAATACTTCATTGTGCATTTTTCAAAAACGCAGTAATCAAAGGCTTTCTGTATATATTTTGGTGAAGCGCTTTACAGCGCCACCTGCCGTAGTAACTGGAAACTTGTAAATCTCTTTTTATGCTTATTTATTTATTAAATTTCTATATCTAATAAGACTATTTATTTGTAAAATTTATTTCTTTTAATTTGTCTCTTTGTTACTTTTATTTATAATTCACTTATTATTTATTTACAATACATGCATCCTCATTTATTTACTATTTATGCATCCACATTTATTTATTAATGTGTTCATTTAATTATTTTTGCTCTCCTAGTGTTCTCCGGGAACTTTCGTGAACTCCTTGTACATCAGATACCATCCCACTCTCGAACGAGACGGAGATGACGTCAAGACTGTGATATGCAAATACCAAGCTGGTTCAATCCAGGCTGGTTAAATATACCAGCCACAACACAGCAGAGGGCAGCTCATGAACTTTTTAGCGTAAAAAAAAGCTTCGATATTTTTACATCTTTTTATGGCATTTTACTACTCAATAAATTGTTTGTTACCCATATTAGTTTGTTTGAAATCATTCTATCACTGCTTCCTCTGTTCACCTTCCCTAGGTGTTCAGTGTGTTTCATACAATATAAATTTATTATTAATCGAATCTCTGTAAGTTTAGCTAATTTCATATCAAGAGGTAGTGGGTGCGCATTTCAAGTTATATATGTATTATTCGTCGTAAGCTGCCGTCACCCTTTGGGTGGAGTGACGTAGGTAATTTGAACTACCTATTCTACGGGTCGAATAAATCTTGCTCAAGATGCGCCTTTTGCTACGCATTGGACAACCAAGCCAGAAAGAAATTCCTTTGTTCGGGACTCTTATCAAAGGTTTTTACTTAATATCATCGTTATAAGTTACAGGTCGCCACACCCTCGTTTCTATGGAAGGAAGTCTTTTTTTTAAAAAAAAAAAAATTGTGAGATTTTATTTAGAGAAAGTAATTTTCCCATTCATTTAGAGAAAGAATGTGGTATCTTTAAAGGTCCAAGAAAGGACTCCAAAAATGCCAATTCATCTATGCACTTGAGTCGCGTTACCGAGTTTTATGGTTTCTGCAGTTATTTACATAAAACAATAATAAAGCTTGAAATTCAATCATTACGTTTATTAGAAGGAGTTGAAGGAAGAATATAAAAAAAACTGTTATTTACAAGTTGATATATTTTAACGAACTAGTTCATCAGGAAGATAGTTGTCCATATTTATGGCATTTTAACGACGGACGTTGAAATGCACACTGGCGTTCAGAGTAGGACAGTTCAATCGATCATATAAGGCGTTTTTGTTCCAAAGAAGAGGTTGCTGTACATGTTAAAGTCACGGTGTCATATATCGAGTAAATGAGGAACAAGCCTTACAAAGTAATTTAAAATGCAATTGATAATTAGCTGGAATATCCTACATATTATATATATATATATATATAGTGTTTGTGTGTGTATTGATTCAACTTAAATTTGGAATAGCTTCACTGAAAAAACAATTAATTGTCCTAATTTTCTCATTCTCTAACTCAAAAGTGAAGAGTTTATTCCTATTTTCTGATACAATTCCAAATTATTCTTTTATTTATCAGATCACGCACTTATAAAATCTGTTGGATCAATTTTATTAGACTCATTAATTTGTCAGAAATAATCCCTATTAGATTACTAGACGTGATGGATAACCCTCATTATCCCTTCATCTTATACCATATTATCGGTAGAAATCTCTAATATAAAATCAATTGTAAGGTCAAATACTCGCTTTTCTACTCTTTTCTGTTATAATCGAGAAGACCAAACTGCATCTCCTGCCTTATCGATACTTGTTGTCTTTCTCTCTCAGCAAAAATGAATAAACAACCATGAAAACAATCTTAAAGGATAAAAAAACTCTTCATTTCAATCATGCATTTGGAATTTATTATATTTACTTATTCAGTAATACTTAAATTTATATATATATATATATATATATATATATATATATATATATATATATATATATATATATTATGTGTGTGTGTAAATAGTACAAATCACAACATCATACAGCAATTTAAGAATATCCAACACAAAATCAATGCTATTAATGGATTAGAGAAAACTAAATATTTAAAGAAATAATTAAGGAAAAACAAATGAATATTTCAGCAAATCGGCTGGAAAAATACATTAAAATAAAACAATCTAAAATTTAAAAAATAAAATTTTAAAAAAAATCTATCAATGAACCAGAAAATTTGTAAGAGAAAGCTAAATGTGCAAGAAGAGCAAAAATTTAAAATAACGGAAATAGTATAATCATTACTATTCCATTCCTTATAATGAAGTAATGTATGTTTATACCGGTAATTATTGATCAAACCATCACACACTTCAGTGAATTACGTTATAAAAAAAAACTCTGGTAACAAACCGAAAATCAACGAATTGAGAAATTCAAGCACAAAAAAAAGAAGGTAAGCATAGAAATCATCTTCACTTTAATTCTAAACAACTAAATTACACATAACTAAGCATCTAAACTATTATAAAATCAAACAAAAATTTAAATAAAAAGAGAAATATTATTTTAAGTAAAAATTAATAAAAATGTGAGCATTTAAAAAAAAAAAGCAATATAACATGTCTTTAGAAATAACGTTGAAACTTTTTAAAGGCTACAGAAGAAAAGGCAGAAATAAATTATCTTATCACATGAAAAACTTTAACAAATTCCAAAAAAAAAGTAAAAGAAACATTATAGTTAACAAAATTTTAAAATATATATAAAAAACACAACACAAATTTCCTAAGTATGCTTATCCATTCTTCTTCACGAAAAACTCACCTCCAAGATAAAAACTGATTGATAGATTTAAATGAGACCATACCAGTAAATTGTTTGATTTAAATAAACCTAAAAAAAATTATACCTAAAATTGCTTAACAAAAAATTAAAGAAAAGGTAATAAATAAATAATATTTTACAAATTTAAAAAACCAAAAATTAAATAATAAATAAAGTCTTTAAAAATCTTGAATTTTTTTCCTTGGTTAAGGGGTGCTTTCTGATATTTCTATCAGAATAACCGAGGAGAAAAACTTCTTTGAAGTTAAAGAATACAGAATCAATTAGTGAGTTATAAAAATTTTAAATTAATATTATCCGAGATTAAATTTATTATTACACTACTTTTACATTTAGAACGAAATTTATAGATAATGCTTATTTTTTTTGCATGCTGATAAAAGATTTGGAAAAAGTTTTAAACAGATTTTGAATTTCTTTAACTGCATCGAAGATCCGAAAATCAATTTGATAAATTTCATCGCTATCAGAATTTTGGGTCAATTTCCGAGTTACATTGGGCCGAATTCTAAGAACTTCGTGGCGCCATCTGGGGCTTTCGCTCATCTATAATTGCTTGAACGTAAATTTTGACTAGGTGACCAATTTTTTTACAATGAAACAATTTAAGGAAAAATTACAGCGCAAATAAATCAAAAATTTTATTTATTCAAAACAAAATATATCAATTATGCTTACATCACTTTTAATTATTTAATTCAACAAGTATTTTCCCCATTGAATAAATAATTTTTGTCAATATATCATTGTCTAACAATATATTGAATATTTCGGAGCAAGAAATATCCTTCATATTGAATTTTACGGCTAGAGTTTCAATATTCAATCTTGATTTCTCATTTGCCCAACAATCATTACCATTGAAAAAAAAAATCTTTCAAATGCTGTTTAATTCCAGGGCAGCACAATGAAAATTAAACTTGAATAACTAAATTTTCATATGCAATGCGTTTATTTTTGAAATTATTAAATATTTCCACCTAAGTTTTATCAATTTGAACACATTGATTTTCCCATTGCTCTAATTTATCAGAATTTATTTATACATTCAGTCTTCTAATTTCTTCATCGATTTGAATATCAGGCATTTCTTTCGATAAAAACTCAACACAGTTTTCAATATCTTCCCAATTTACTTGCGATGAAGTCAAAAACACCATTGAAAACTGTTATTTCCTGTGATATTTGTTTCAGGCCATTCTTCGACATATTGGAAACATGTCTGGCAAACATTCTGCACTTCTTTGGTACACTTTTCCGTTCTGGCAGGATTTGATTCCTCTAATTTTGACAATTTTCTTGAACACAGAATCTTAATGTATCTGTGAACTGTGTCATCGAATTTCCACTTGTCCGGTTTTCAACTTCGCATTTTTAATATGTCCATCTTGTGGCGCCCTCTAGGGATAGATAGAATCATAGTTTGCTGCATCAACTTAAGAGATATTTTTCCTAGTTTTATTTTTGTTTGAATTAAACGTTCCTGTTCTTTTGGCGATATTGGAAATCAGGGCATTTGTGGTGGGAGGTGAAGTTTCTGTATTCTCTTAAGTTAATACAGAAAGGATTTTAAATTAGTTCTTTAAAACGACAGTCATTTGTACAGTGGAGAATTGGTAATATACTGATCAGAGGTGCGGATCATGTTACTATACTCTTCGCCGTCCAGTCAATGATCCAATCTGAAATCGATCACAATTCAATGATCAAATAAACTTTTGACCAATGGGAAATAATAATGTGTCGTTGTATTAGTGCCGAAGAAGCAGAGCCGGCTCTTGAGGCGTTCGACCACCCTTTCACCCAAAAAAACTTTCATTCGTTTTCTAAGCCAATGTATTTAAAATTAAAAATTACGTTACTTCATTAATGTCAAAATATTGATGAAATGAGGTTAAGTTTTGTTCATTAATAAAATTCCGAATATTAAGCAAGGATAGATTCTAGACAATTAAAAAAAAAAAAAAAAAGACGTCGCTGTTATGATAACTGTAAAACGAGCAGATAAAATCAAAATTGCTATCCTGTTGAATTTGTTAGTCAGTGAAGGATTAGAAATTTACAATACCTTCAAGCTTGAATCGCCAGAATCCAAAGCGAACTATTCAGAAGTTCTTCAAAAGTTTGAAGACTACTGCTCACCACGACAGAATGTTGTTTATGAGCGATATAAATTTTTTTCATGTGTACAATTAGAAGGCCAAACAATTGAGTCCTATGTTACACATCTTAAGACTCTAGCATCCACGTTGCGAGTTTGCAGAGCAAGAAAATGGATTGATTCGAGATCGCATCGTCCTGGGAATTAATAAAGATAGTGGATTACAAGAACGACTGCTTCGAGAAAATAATTTAAGCTTAGAAAAGGCGATTGAAATCGTCAGGGCAGCTGAAGCGAGCCGGGAACAAATCCGCAACATGAAATACGAAACAGCGACGATAAATTATGTGAAGAAAAAGAAGAACCTGAATCAACCAAAGAAGTCGTCTCAATATGAATGTAAAAAGTGTGGAAGGAAACACAAGCCTCGCGAGTGTCCAGCTTTCAGAAAAATTTGCACCAAATGTAACAAGAAAAATCTTTTTGCTGTTAAATGTTTTCATAATACAAAGAACATTCATGAAATGAACGTTCCTGAAAATAAACTGGATGTTTATATAGATTCTGTTACTGTGAATGAAACTAAGGGTGATATGAATAGTTTTACTGACTCTATTGATAAAAATATAGAAATGGTAAGTGAAACATGGTATAAAAGTATTACATTAGATGTAAATCATAAATGCTTTGATGTTAATTTTAAACTGGATACTGGTGCTGAAGTGAATATTTTACCATTGTATATTTTGAATATGTTTAAAGTTAAATCAAAACTTAGTGAAACTAATTTATTTTTAACAACATATGGTAATTTTAAATTAAAGCCAAATGGTTCTCTTATAATTAATTGCTCTACTAATAAACTCAAAAATGTTCCTTTGCCTTTCTATGTAGTAAATGTAAAATCCAAACCAATATTAGGGCTAAAAGGTTGTAAGGAATTGAAACTTATTGAAAGAATTGATGCTATTGAATGTAGTGTAATAAGTAAAAATGAGTTAATTAAGCAATATAAAGATGTATTTACGGGAATAGGGGAATTTCCAAGTGAACCATATCACATTACTTTGAAAGATAATTCTGTACTTGTAATTCACCCTCCAAGACGTGTTCCTCAGGCTTTGCAGCCTAAATTAAAAAGTACCTTAAATAATTTAGAAAAAGAAGGAATAGTGTCAAAAGTTAATAAGCCAACTGATTGGGTACAAAGTTTGGTTATTGAAGAAAAACCAAATGGAAATCTGAGATTATGTTTAGACTTTAGAGATCTTAACAAAGTTATAAAAAGAGAGCATTATCAAATTCCTTGTACAGATGGTATCATTAGTAGATTAGAGGGTAAGAAAATTTTTTCTGTTGTAGATCTGAAAGATGGTTTTTGGCATGTACTTCTAGATGAAGTTAGCTCTGAAATTTGTACATTTAATACACCTTTTGGAAGGTACAAATTCAACAAATTGCCATTTGGAATAGTTTCTGCACCTGAGGTATTTCAGAAAAGAAATCAGAAGCTTTTTGGAGATATTGAGGGTGTAGAGATTTATTTTGATGACATTATTGTTGCAGGATATAATGAGGATTCACATGATGCAATCATGTCTAAAGTTCTTGAAAAAGCTAGATCATTAAACATAAAGTTTAATCAAAATAAACTACAATATAGGGTGTCGGAGGTAAAATACGTTGGTCAAATTATATCTAAATCAGGTATAAAACCTGATCCTGATCACATTAGAACAATTGTTACAATGCCAACACCAAAATGAAAAACAGAAGTTAGGAGATTATTGGGCATGGTGAATTTTCTTTCTAAATTTATACCCAATGTATCTAAAGTTACTGAACCAATAAGAGAAATCATTCATGAAAATGTAGAGTTTAATTGGGGAAAAGAACAAGAATTGTCCTTTGTACACATTAAAGAATTGTTAGCTAAAGCTCCAATTTTAAAAGTTTTTAGTGCTAGTGATGAAATTGTCATACAATGTGATAGTTCAAAAGATGGGCTAGGATCCTGTTTAATCCAAAAAGGTCAACCGGTATCATTTGTCTCACGCAGTTTAACAAACAGCGAGAAGAATTATGCCCAGATTGAGAAAGAATTATTGGCAATTGTTTTCTCATTTGAAAAATATTATAATTTTGTATATGGACGTAAAGTTGCTATACAAAGTGACCATAAGCCCTTAATGGCAATTGAGAAGAAACCTATGCATAAAATATCTTCTAGGATGCAAAGAATGATTTTAAAACTATTAAAGTATGATTTTGAAATAAATTATGTACCAGGAAATCAAATGTTTCTCGCTGATACTTTATCACGGGCATTTCCTGTTAATGAAAATGCGAGAGATGATCCTGAAATGCTAAATATTGTGCATACTGTTTCAAAACATTTACCCATGAGTGAAAAGAGACTAGCACAATTTAAAAAAGAAACTGAGTTAGATCCAGAATTAAAAATAGTTGAAAAATATATCAAAGAGGGTTGGCCTAAATCTTACAAAAGTGTAGACAATAGTGTAAAGACATATTATAAAATTAAAAATAATCTATATATTCAGGAAGGGTTGTTATTTAGCAATGAAAAACTAATTGTACCTTATAGTTTGAGAAAAGATATGTTAAAACTAATTCATGAAGCTCATTTTGGGATTGAAAAATGTAAGAAAAGAGCTAGAGAAATTATGTATTGGCCAGGGATGAACTCGGACATAGAAACTGTAGTATCAGAGTGTGTAATATGTGAAAAGTTTAAAAAAGCTAATAGTAAAGAGCCATTAAAACCTCACACGGTACCCTATAGACCTTTTGAAAAGATAGGAGTGGATATAATGGACTTTAGTAATAGAAGTTATCTAGTTATAATGAACTACTACTCAAAATGGATAGAAATTGCTGAACTTGCAAATAAATGTGCAGATGAAGTAATAACTAAATTTAGAACAGTTTTCTCTAGATTTTTTGTTCCAAATACTGTAATTTCTGATAATATACCATTTAATAGTTATATTTATAAGAATTTTTCAAATGAGTGGGATTTTAATTATGCATTCATTAGTCCTCACTACTCCCCAAGTAATGGAATGGTTGAAAGAGCAGTAGGAATTGCAAAAAGCATTATGAGAAAGGCAAGGGAAGATAAAAGAGATTATTTGGTAGGATTTATGGAGTACAGAAATACTCCTATTTCAGGTCTTGACCTATCTCCAGCTCAAATGATGTTTAATCGTAGATTAAAAACTAAATTGCCAATCTCGAATAAATTATTAAATGCTGAATTATTTAATAATATTCGAGAAAAGTTGATTGAAAGGCAAAATATCCAAAAGCTACATTATGACAAAACTGCTCATCCATTGCCTGAGCTTAAGCAAGGAGAGAATGTCAGAATATTAAATTTTAAAAACAAAACTTGGGAATCTGCTAAAATAGTCTCAAAGCACAAATTGCATCCTCGTTATTATTTTGTTAAAAATCAGTCTGGTAAAATCTTAAGACGTAATAGAAAAATATCAGAAAATCAAAAACATCCTTTCATATAGAAACAGACCCCAATAATATAAGTACTTTTCATTCCGATTCAGAAGTAGTTTTAAATTCTCAAAATATGCAGCACTGTAATGAGTCGGATTGCAAAGTCCAAAGAAGAAGTAACCGTGTTCGTAAACCACCATCTTATTTAAATAATTTTGTTGTATGACTAATAACTTAAAGGGGGGTATGTCATGATAATTGTAACTATGTGTTTCATGTTAACTGTAACAGTGTATTTGATATTAACTGTAATTGTCTAGATTGTGATTGTTATGTAACTGCTTGTGTTGTTAAAGTGACGATATGACGTTGATTGACTTCTGGTTAACAATAAATCTATATTCTAAATGAACTATTTGGATATCATGATTCTACATGTTCTGAAGAACATGATAATAAACATCCAAAACACAAACAGTCGTCTTATATTTCCACAAATTATTGAAATACAAGGGAACATTATTACCTATTTGGTAAGCAAAATAAGGATATTCATGTACATTGAAACAACTTCAAAAGTAAGTATTTATTATTAAATTACAGGGCAACAATATTAGTACTAAAACGAAGATGCTGATAATTTTACTATAATACTCTAAAAATGAATTCCGAGAAGGAAACACTTAATGAGGTATTTAATTAAACATTCGCTCAACTTAAGCATTGGAAGTTTCGTAAAAAGGTTTCAAAAATTATCTTTTTGATCAGGTTAGAATATCCCTTATGAATCAACACTTCCGATAATATGTAGTTATGGTTTGAAAATATTTTAGTATTAACAATCTCAAATATTGAAGTTAATCTAATGACGATTACAAGTGAAATTCGTCGCTAGCAATTAGTTTCGACTATAAATAAAACTTTAGTAAAAATGAAGGTGAGGACATATAAAAAAGTTGAAATTTACGAGTCAAAATCTGAGCTTAGAAAACATCATTGAGGCCATAAAGTTTCTTCGTTTTTGATCTTGTAGGGAGAATTTCGTCAAGGAGAGTTTTTTGCTGATTTTGGAAGTACTAAATATTATGATAGATAGGAACCTGTTAATGCAACACATTTAGCTTAAATATCTATGCCAGCGATTCTCAACATTTTCACAATTGTATATCACTTAAAGTTATAAAAGACCTTAAAATAAAACAATGAAAGCAATAGTAAAATAAAACAGAACATATGTTTATTACAAAATAAAAGCAATAATTTAATTTTCAGCATTCAAATTGCAGTGAAATACTTTTATTAAGTTCACTGAGTAGTAGTGTGCTCTTTATAAAATTTCAGAAACATATGTTAATGTCTTTAAAAAGTGCTTGGTGAGTAAAATTTTTATATTTATATAAGAATTCTGCAATATTTTAATAGACCTTAAGTAAGTAATAAAAATTAAATTTATAGTGCATATTTACAGTTAAAACATTTTATACAGATTGAAAAATAATTTTAAAAGTGCTTTGCAATTTACAGAGAGTTAAAATCGTAATAGTTTGCTTGATATATAGTGTTGTTAATTATATTTAATTATATGACATCACTGTATATTCAAATAGTAGTTATACACTTAATAATTGACATTCGAAATTTTACATTTGCATCAGAAAATGTTTTCAACATATTTAAAGAAAAATTTTGTTTTGAGATAAAAATTTTCAATTTTCTTTCAAAAAAAAAAAAAAAAAAAAAAAAACAATGAAACATACATAACTTTATTTTTTTAGATCAAAATATTTTTTCCCTTAAATATTTCCTTTAAATTTCTTTCAATCGAAAGTACGACAACATTACACTTAAATTGATAGCTTTAATTATGTAATTTTTGCAATTTGCATTATTATGTAACATTTCAGTATTTCGCAAAATGTTGCAATTTATTTAAAAAATTATACATACTTTTTGGTTTTAACACACATAATGAAAGATCAAATCTCATTAAATATTCTTCAAACTGACAAAGTTGAAAATCATATTTAAGGAAGTATTATGTAAATTCTTATGTAATAAAGTCTCTCTTAAAAGTCGTAGAATACAATAGAAAAAGTAAGAGTTTGTTATTACACAGCTATTATGTTACATAAAAAATATTTATTCGGTAACGAAAAATAAAAATCTGAAAGAAAATAAGAAACGATTTAAAACATTTCTCTATTTGCTTTAAAATTCTTTAATTGTTTGAGGCAATCCAAATTAAATATTTGATAATTATAGATTTGTTCCTTTACAACACTAACCACAAAGTAAAATTATTAAAAATAAACTATGCGTACATATCTGTAGCTAGCCAGTACTTTGTTAAAATCCGAAAATTTTAATGAATTGCTATCGAAATTTATATGCGACTAAAAGTAATTTTTTCAACATGACTGGCAAATAAAAAAAAAATTTTTCTTTCAAGTGCAATGCTAATCTAAAAAGTTCTTTAAAGATTAATACACATAATATTTTTTCACTTTTTATAAGATTTGATCAAAATACCCGTGCTTTAAATCTAACGAAAGTACAAAACAATTTGGCCCTCTTTTTTCGAAAAAAATTAACTTCTTCAGAATCCTACTACTCCCTCTCTTTCATTCACTCATAAAATATGTCATAAAAAAGGAATGTGTTTTTTGTCTCTTGTTTGAGTCGGATTCTTTGCTTAAACGTATCTCTTAGGAATGCGCACGAACTTGATTGATTGCTTTATTAACGCAGCATTAAAAAGCAACTCGAGAGCTATTGGTGACGGACCTCGTAACTTTGATCCTCGGAGAAGTGACGAGAACGGCACTTGAGCATGTACCCCTCACTTCCATATCATTCTAATGAAGATGCTCACGTGCTCTTTTATGCAAAGAAAAAAAGCAAATATTTTCGGAAATGACTGAAAGGAGTGGCTTCCCGTTGCAGCATTTTTCCCGATAAATATGATTATTTTGAGTCCAGCACAACATGGACCATGATAAGTTCTGTTACACTCAAAATTTTGTGGTGCCCTAAGTCAGTTGTGTTTTACATTTTTCACTCCACGGGTGAAATATTTGACGGGTGCTAGCTGGCTTGTTTCCTTTTCGTATACCTCCAACCAAGTATTCTCCACTCTCTTTCACCCATTACAAATTCCGATAACCTCTGCAAAAATAGAGTATGTTGAATTAAATGATATATATATAGCAAATATTGGAATAACGAAAATGGAATATTTGAAGCTGCATTTAACCACAACAGCTTGAAAAATTATGCTCTCTAGAGGATAAATATAATCTTCATATCCGTGTTTAATTTGCTAGGTTGTTTATTTTTTATGTAAATATACGGAAATGTGTGTGTGTGTGAGAGTGACACCAGTTCAATAAATTCCGAGCTAATACATGACAACAAATACATTTTAATTTTTTCTAAAAAGTTCACTATATTCGTCAACTAAGGAGTCGAAAACATTTCCGGGGTTCACCATTTCATCATCGAAGAGATTCTTCAAAGTGGAATCTGAAGCGATCTTCAGTAATTTCTCCTTTTCAGAAGTAGACATTAAGAATGGACAATCTTAATAAAAACCTCTACCTTCTTTCTAAAAATTTTTTAATTCCTTAAAATTATTTTGTTCTTTATTTTAGCTGCGTGGTTGCGTTCTTTGTGGTTGTTTAACTTGGGGTTGCATATCTCTAACGATCTATCCCGTACCCCTTGGAGTATGCGCACCACCGGGTGAGAGCTACTGTCTTAAGCACATGCTCATCTTATTTAATGGTCTACTACTATTAACAAAACAAAAACACCGAACACTACTGAAACTTTGGATTAATATTCTGGTACTTGAGCTGTCACAATTTAAGTGTTTTGATTTGTTTTCCTTTGAAGTGAATTTCTGGCATTCTCACCGGGAGAAGAAGAGCCCCGTTCCGAGCCTGCATTTTGATTAATGCCTGAGGCATTCGTGCACGCACTCTGCAGGACAAATAGAACCGAATCAGCAGTGGAGATTTAGTTTTTATTAACGTAGCATTAGAAACAACACGAGTGCTATTGGCAAGGGAACTTGTAATTTTAAACCTCGGTCAGTTGAGGAGAACGACACCTGAGCTGGCACCCCCCTCGCCTAAATTCCATACCACGCCAGTGGGATGACTTTGAGCCCCGGCAGATTTAACGTGCATCAGCCCCGGCTACACGGCGGGTCTTTAGAAGCCAAGGATCGAACCCGCGACTGAACGGAAACCGCCGGCCACGAATCCTAAACCATGACCACTAGGCTACCGTGGCCACACCAGCAGTGGAAAATATGTTGAAGAAGACAAACGGTGGATTAAAAAAAAAAATTATAAATAAATATCCATTTTTGATCTTGTCTCTAAGACGCTATATGAATTCTACCGCGTTTTTCTCTTCAACTAACACTTTGGGGATTTTATAAGAAGTTGGTTCAAATGAAAACCTTTCTCAATAGGTGAAACGTTACTTATATGAATTAAACTAAACTTACTGAAGTCTAACGAATAGAATTAAGAAGACACATATGTTATAGCAGTGAAATGTTTAATACGAGAGTTGGTAATTTAATTAGTTTGTTAGTTATAAAGATAGTGAGCGGAAATTATAAATGTGAGAAATCAGTATTAGACTAGGGTTGATTAAAGAAGCTTAGAAGAGAATTCAGAGAGGATCTACAAAGGGTCAAGGATCCGAACTTCCATCTCTAAATTTTCTGAAGGTCCAATTAATTCGGTAAGACAAATATTAAAATATGATATTGAATGTTAGATCAGAAGCGTATAGGGACACATAGTAGTTAAGGAATCGACCATTGAATATTCATAGATTTGAATAAAATAACTATGTTATAATCACTGCGTAATTTGTATTCATTAGACTATTGTTTTCCTAACTGTATTAAATGAGACTGAGATTAGATAGTGAATCAGTCTCAAGTTCCATTAATTTACAGACAGACCTCATGTATATAAAGCAGTTTTTCGAAATGCTGCCATAACGAAGCGCGTTTATCTAAATAATTATTCGCTCTTTATTTCTCTTATTTTGAAATTTGAGTTTGATCCGCTGGGGAAGAGACCGCGGAGGAGGTTGTGGGAGGAAGTGGGGGGTACGAAGAGGTAGAGAGAAAAAGGGAATGGGTTGACGATTTGACCGGAGTACACATAAGCCTCGCGGCTTTTGATCACCGTTTCTTAATGAGCTGTGCGGTATGACTTCGGCGTTTTCTTGCTCAGGGTTTTGATTTTATGTGTATTAAAAATAATTCCCTTCTCCTTCCTCTTTAAGAAAAGATTAGTTAACAAATGAAATTTCTAAAATTTTCTTTAATTTCCCCTTGAAATTACTGAAAAAAATTAAATAAAATTAGTTCCCAGTTAACATCAATCTTTCGCTGTCTGATGCCACTTTATTTCTGAGTCTTAACCTGTCCGCCACTGGCGCTTTACTGTTGGGAAATAGTGAATGGGGGAGGGAAAGGAGCGGCGATCCCAGGTGCTACCCTTCCCAGAACCTCAAAAGCACCTCAATACACCTCGGGGCCTCTCTGTGTGCCAGAACCTCTATGTTGTATCAAGATCTCGCCGTAAAAAAGAACACGAGGAAGTAAAAAATCATTACCGAAGACTCATTTCCATGTGTTGAGAAGTTTGGAAGAGTTTTAAACCAAAAGACTGGAACATTTTGGTAAACAGCTTTACAGAGATTCTGTCGTGTTTTCTAATTTGGATGTCGTTTCAAATTCCAGCTGAAGGATAATTTTTATTGTGTATGGTAAGTAATTTCAAAATAATTTCTTATTGCGGACGTTTCGGAATTCATATACTCTTACTTTTTCCTTTTAAAGTATTTTTACAAGCTTCTGTTTAACTCGCTAAATTCATATGAACGCCTTTTTAGTTCAAAATTTGAACTCGAATTGAAACCCAATTTATCTCATCTGATTAAACTGCAAGCTTACACACACGATACAATACAATGGTATATTCAAGCACTGACGGAGGGGGGGTGATTCATTGATTGTTTATTAACGTTGCACTCGAAGCAACCTGAGGGCCATTGCGACGGACCTCGTGGTTGAACTTAGGGAAGGGACTTGCACTTAACAACGTTCAAAAGAGTTAAAATTTTGTGTACACATATATAACCATGTAATTGCTTTTTAGCCTAAAATTTCCAGACTAAAAGGATTTAAATAAATATAAGTAAAAAACATTTCCAAGCTTTTATTTAAAGATGGAAAGTGCTGAAATAACGTATAATTTATAAAAGCTTATTTTGATATAAAATAAGTAGTGTGGTACATTGATCATTACCTAGGATTCATAGTGAAGCGCCTCAGGCTTTTATGAATTATACATTATTTTATATTTAAAAAAAAAAATTATACATTTTGGGGGTCATATTTAAGTAAAGTTTGGTTTAAAAATGTTTTTATTACTTATTTTTACATTTAATACGCTAGTAAAATGTACTTTTACTGCCTATCCATTACAAAGATTTTAAAAAAATCAGCTGCGTATAATTTTTTTCACTGAAAAATACAAAAAACTTATAAAATGTATTCAAAAGTGGTAAATATTATACTTTGCTGTTTCTCTTCGGATCTTATTTCTAATTTTTTTTGTAATGTATTTTAAATAGAAAAATGACTTTTTTCTGGAAAATCTCCCTGAACGAGCTTCGCTTTGATGAAGTTATAAATAATGACAAAGGAAATGAGAAAAACTCCAAATATATATCAATGATCAATTTCCCATTTATTCTTTATGATTACTGTAGGCAAATAGTATGGTCGGGAGCTCACAGCCGGCCTTGTTTTCATAGAATAGTATACTGCATGGGCATGTTTCGAATCCTGATGCCACTGAAGACCTGCCGTATAGCGAGGTTGATGCACGTTAAATCAGTCCAGGTCCCAAGTCCTCCTATTTCCGAAATTACGAGATCCGTCGCCAATAGCCCTCGTGTTGCTTCTAGTGCGAGGTTAATAAAAACTAAATGAAAAAAACTAAACTCCTATTTCCGGGAGTATAAGTTTGATACGGTAGGTTGGCAAGCAAAGGTTCGTACTCTTCACTTGACCGATGTTCAAATGACGAGATCCGTCACCAATAGCCTCGTGTTGCTTAGAAGTGCGACGTTAGCAATTCATCAATCAATCATTGATCCACGTTAAACTGTTAGAGGGGTGAAGAAGTTTGGAGAGTGGGGTGCCAACTCAAGTACCGTTCTCGTCTCGTAATTTAGGTTCAACATGAAGTTGTCCAATGCCAATAGTCCTTGTGTTGCTTCCAAGTGCAATGTTAACAAAAAATCAATCAGTTAAACCTATTTATTCTTCACAATTTTATCTATTGCTGTGCAATCAGCACCATGTTTTGGTTTGCTATTCTTATAAGAAGATTAATTGTAATGGAATACTCAGTCAATCTTATTTTTTTTCATTTTGACTGATAGAATAATGAAATTTGGAATAAGTATGACGCAAAGAGTGTGGAGATAAAAATGGTTTGCGTCATTCGAAAGGCAATATGATGTGGAATTGTGGAGGGGGAGACCAAGGAAACATTTGACAATGAAACTAATTTAAATTTTTGTTTCGCTTTTATATGTTTTTCATGTATTTGATAAATATTAGAAAGAAAAATTATATGATTTGAAACACAATCAGTATATGACTTGTTTGCCCCGATCTATAGTAATTAGAAGCTCTCTCTCTTACCTTATTCTCCGATATTGCAAATCGAATTCATAGAGCGTTTTCAAAACAAATTTTTAAGAGCTACGATTCAACAGTAATAATATTGTCAAAGCATCTTTTATATAAATGATCAAATTTCTCCGGTTTTAAATATAAGTAGAAAAATTATTTTGAAATCAATCTTTTTTATAAATATGGACTAAAACGTATAAAAATAATTTTTAAGGGATCTTATGGCTATTAAACGCAAAAAATCTATCATGTTGTCTACTTTTTTCCGAGTCTTCATCTCTTTTTAAAATTTCATTGAAATAATCCATTTTTTTGTGTGTGTGTATCATAGTTCATAATTTGCACTTTAGTGAATTAATATTAAATATTCATAAAAATTTTAAATAATTTATAAGATATTACTTAATAACAACGTTTCATTTTCAAATTATATTTATGGGTATATTAATTTGCGCACTCGATTCTAAAAACGCTTTTGCTTCAAAATGTATAATTTTTATTTCATAATACAAATAAATACGTAGAAATATAATTAAACAAAAAATATTTACCGTTTAACGCAATTTTCAATTTTTTAAGCCTTTTTTATAAATGATATATGAAAACTTTTACATTTTTTAATATATGCCTGCCGCCAAAAACGTATCAAAATAAATACAAAACATAATTTTAGTTTTTATTATGCACAAACAATATAACATAATTGTAGAATTTTCGTAAAGTTATCTTAAATGATTTTTAAGATACCTTGCTCGAAATGACTGATAATCACATTCTGAGGGCGGAGGAAGAGCTTTTACGTTTTCAATACAATAAAATTGATCAGAAATTATATATTTACACATCAAAACATAATGAATTAGAGAATTTTAATTCACTTTGTTTTTTATGCATAATAAGAAACTTTTGGTTAATATTATGTGTATATATTTAGTAAAAAAAAGCTACATTTGAGATACTAAGATATCTCAAAATTTCTAAAGTCGCAAACACAAAATATGAAGCAAGTCTCGGTACTGACTTTTTTTTTTTTGAACACATGTAACTTATTTATTAAGGCGCCAAAATTTTGTTCAAATATTCGAGATATCTCACTTACGGCAAACATGAAAATTAGCATTAGTTCTATCAATATTTGATTCAAAATATCTCCAGCTTCATATATTGTTTCAAGTCTCTCCCTTTGTTAATTGTAATTTTACTCTTTTCCTTCCTCATCCAATTTCTAGAATACTATAAATTTCAATTCTTTGAGATGTTTTGACACGTTTCTTGTCCTTATAAAATTGTAACTGAATTCGAAACAGGCTCGATTCCCAGCAACTGCATAATGGACTGTCTGGCATTTTCGCCTTCGTTGAACAGTCGCTTCATATACAACTATTTCTTCATCAGTTTTGCCGCGTCCGGATGTCTTCGGCTCCCTTGAGCAAATTGAAATATTCATTTAGATTCTGTTTATAATTTTTAGACACAGCTTGAGAAGACTGGGGTTTGATAAGACTCATAACACCCAGGATAGCAGCAAGTAATGTGTTTTTATGATGAAAAATTTTCAAAGTATTTTCCGATACAGCTTAGAGATATTTTCACCATAAATATGTGCCAATGAGGCAAGAGCTATGAAGTGGTTTACTTTCCTCAACTCCGTAATTGTTTGAGCATATCATATTATAGTATCGTTATCGGAGTTATATATGTTTGCAAAATTTCAACTGAGTCGGATGCGAGGGTCGATTAAATTTCGAATGCAAAATGCAAGGTCCCTCCCAAATTCCGTCGCCACTTGATCATACCATAATATTGTATTGTCATCGGATTATACGTGTATGCAAAATTTCAGCTCGATCAGATTATGGGAATTCGAGCACCGAAATGAAATGGAAATACACATACAATGACCATAGCAACTTAATTCAAAAATTATAAAAATCGCGACAGGAGTAATATTGCCAAAGATTTTTTTTATATATAAATGGAATTCCGATCGAATTTCTCCGGGTAAAAAGTATTTTCTAATATTTTCTTTTGCCTCAAAATAGCAATGATGTTTAAAAAATATTTCAGGTAATTATAGTGACATTTAAAAATTACAACGCCATTTTTCTGAAATTTTCAGGTAACTAACGCAAATAAATTCCACAAACATGACGTAAGCTTAATTGAGAAATGAATACTCCTCATCTTCCTTATTCTTCAGACGTAGTAAAAACACTTTCATCACATTGAAACGAGCGAACATTTTGCCTTCCGGGAATCGATCATCTTTGAGAATCGTGAACTTGGTATCCTGAACAGGTAACCTTGCTTCTGTTTAACAATATTTATTCTGATTAATGAGGTTTGGTTTGAAAGCAGTGACAAAGTTTTGATACTTAAAGTATAAAAGCCAAAAACATTATTTTTTCCAACAACTTGAAAATTAATTTCACCAGTTGCTTTGTTAAATGAAGTTGTGATTTTTTGAACGTTTTTGAGTAACAGTAGAAAAGAGGTAAACATATGTTATTTGAAAAAGTAAAGAAAAAAATTATATAATGTACTACTTATGCTACGTGATAAAACCGTTTTACTGTGAATGGGAGTTGCTATTCTTTTTCTAACATTAAACCCTTTATTTCTTTTTTAAATCTAGAAACTTTGAAAATATATATATAAAAAAAATACTTAATTTTGGGAATCGTATTGAAATTTCCCAGTTTCATCATATTTTTGACCACCTCTTAAGGCACCCGACTAGGTTCGAAGACCAATTTTTTAAAAAATGCTTTTCAGAAGACTCTTTTAGTGTCAAATGATAAAAATAGACTCAAAAAGCAATAAAATTATATTTATATGCACATACAATCTCTAGTTTTTGAAAAAAAGTATTTTTTAATGACATTTCAGCAAAATTTACAACGTTAAGAAAAACAGCATAATTAAATAAATAATAAACATAATGGATTTTTATTTCTTACATATACTTCTTACTTCCTGTAAAGTGTAACTAACCGCTGAATAATAATTAATTTCAAAAATAAATATTTTATAAGGATTCGAAGTTGATGTTTATGATTTTTCATCAAAATTACTATATGTTTTGGAGCGAAAAAGACTGTAAAATATTTCTAAATGTCACTATCTCAAAACCTGCGGTCTATTACACTCCTAAAGACGTATTAATTATGTGTACCAAATGTTACTGAATTTAGTTCCAATGCTTTGGAGATATCACATTTTTCGTGCATGACTTTCGGTGAAAAATTCATTCTTCAAAAAACACATTTAAAAAATACATTCATATGTTTCTTAAAGTTAATATTACAGAAATAACTTAAAATTCTCCAGTTTTATATGTTATATTTTCCTAATCTGCAATATTAATGTTTCTTTTTTTCTAATGGACCTAAGCCCTCTCATGGAAGTTTTTGTTAATGGTAGTGAGAGCCTTTTTTAATACTTCGAAACACATCTGACATGGATTGCAGACTAATTTTCAAAAATTGACAATCAGGAAAGTTTTATTATGACAAACAATAGAAACAGACTTATAATATCATAAACATTTGAATGTATATAAATATGTACATATATTACCTCTAGGTTTTGAAAAAAAAATGCCTTTTATGAAATTTTAGCAAAATTTTCAATATCAAGAAAAACAGCATAATTTAAAAAATAATGAGCATAGGCAATATTTAGAGGAGAGAGTATATATAGAGAGCAGAGAACATATACTTTATAATCTCTATGAAGTGTCACACAGAGTATGTTAAGAAGTAATTCAAAAAAAAAGTATTACATAAGAATTCGAAGTCGACATTAATGATTTTTGCATAAGCATTTGAAGTTGACATTATGATTTTTCGTCAAAATTGATTAATGTTTTAATCCGAAAGTAACTATAAAATATGATTAAATGTAACTATATCTGAGTCTGTGGTTTGTAATACTCTGAGGGGTTTTTGAAATATTTGTACCAAATTTCATTCAATTTAGGCTGATTGTTATGGAGATACCCTATTTTTCGAGCACAAATTTTGTGAAAATTTTATTAAAAAAACCCACACATTTAAAATATATATGTATATTTAAATTAAAAGTGAAATAGCTTAAAATGTTTCAATTTTATAGGTCATTCTATGTTTTTCTTCCACTATTGTGTTTCTTTTTCTTTCTTATGGCACCAAGTTTTCTAATGAAAATTTTTGCTGTTGACAATGAATTAGCATTTTAACACTTTAATGCACTCACTATCAAATACTGTTTGTCCTTGTACATTATTATATGAATCAACAATGTGCATTCCATTTAATATGCATAATAAACCATCAAATCTATTATTAAATTTTACAACACTAATGTAAGCACCAAACACAATGCATAGTTCACAACAAATACTTTTTTTGGTAGTTTTTGCCCCAAAACTGCAAGGAAAAATTCATTTTAAGGAAATTGTAGACAAAATTAGGTTGTCAATCAATGTTTAAGTTCCTAGTTAAATAACCTGATGAATACTTTTCATCATGTTGAAGTTTACTATTCTGTTGTACCGTCATTTCATTTGCAGTCTTCTCTCCTTGACATGCTGAATCAGAAAAATGTCTTTTAGTTTCCTTAAAACTTTTTTAACGCATTATATGAACCACTTCTTCTCATATTTTGAAGAAAAATTAATTTAAATTTAATTTCAAACAAAGAAAGAACCGAAAGTATTGCAAAATATAGGGAAAAAAACTAACAATAAGCAAAATAACACGAACCAAAAATGTAAGCAAACATTAGCGATAGTCGAAAACACTGTTGCCAATCATCTACGACAAAATGGCTTGAAATAATTATAAATAAACTGTGGCTTAGTAAGCAGAAAATTAAAATTAAGGTTTTAAAACATTATTTTAGAGCAGTAATGCCTTAAAAAAGGATAAATCGCGTACACTCGGTCTTAAATGTCACTACTTCCGGTTTCGTTTTTAACTACTACGCATTATTAAAAAAGCAATATCTCGAGTTCTACCGCACATAAAGTAAAAATAAAGACTGTTATGGAATCTTGAAAAGTAGTACTTTAATTTACAACCAGGAAAAAAAACGAAATTTTCGTCAAAAAACGCTTTTTCAACCTAGTCGGATACCATGTTTGTTTATTTAAGAGATCTGTGATCGAGGCTAAGTCTGTTGACGTTGAACTGTTTTAATAGCAGCTACGTTTGCGTATGTGGTATTATTGCGAATTCTATAGTCACTTAGAATTGTATTAAACTTCGATTAGAAGCCCTTGGGTTGTCATAGGGAAATGCTGCAACGAAGCGAAGCCCATGCGACGAGGTGATCTTGTTCACTGCAGTTGATACACTGCTTTCTGGGTTCGTTAACTTTTCTTTAATTTCACAATCTATGGTGAGATAAGCTATGCCACATTTTAGGCATCTAGCTACCATGTGACAGCTGTTTGCACTGTAATGAAATAAGTTATAGTTGTAACATTGTGTAACTACTCTTTCTCGGTAGTCTTCAACACGAAGGGGCATATTTTGGTGATCATATAAATTATCATATAAACGGCACATTTTGGTGATAATATAAATTCTGTTTTCTACCTTTGCAGTTCTAGGAAGTGTGACGAGAAATACAGGGGGGGGGGAATCTTGATCCACTTGTTGGTTAATTGTGCAATTTTATCTGGTTTGAATTCCATTTAAACAAGTTCGTTTTCTATATTCGCTATATATTTTCTGCGTCCATCTCTTGGTAATCCTTTTGCTACAATCTTGACAAGGTGTTCCATTTTTGAATGTATGATATAGTTTTCTAAGGCCTGTCCAGCGAGGAATGTGACTTGTCCTCGATATTGATCGTCAGTGGCCAGATACAATCTTATGTACTCGCACGAAGAGTTGGAAATGAGCAGTAGGTGGTGTTTAATAGTTTTATGTAGTTTGTAATTATTTTAGTGTTATTGGTGGTGAGAGGATTTGGTTGGATTCTGAATTTGAGTTATTATAGATCTCTGGGGTGGTTATTTTAAGTGATTAAAATTTATTTGTATTGGTAATTATTTGGTTAAGTGAGGGAATAGGTTTTTGGTTAATTTACTTTTTGGACGGATAAAACTTTCTTCGTTTTTTCTTTTTAATGATTGAGGGAATGTTGTGGGTTGGGCTGCATGAGCTTTGACGAAGAGAAAGAGAGTTAATCTTATCATCCGTCTTATGAAGATCTTGTGCTGTTTTCATTTAGAGTTTGCATATCATCAGGTAACCTAAGTCATTCACATTGATCCAAGTCCATTTTCTTAATATTAATCACTGACAAAAGTCCTTCTCTTTTTCTGGTGGTATAGATGATTTCTACAGTCAATTGGGTATGAATTTTGTATGCTATAGTTCGATCCTGTTGTCGGAAATGATGTGACAGGTCTGGAATCAGAGCCCTTTCAATTTCAGAAGCTATATTTTTATCTGGACAGCTCGTTAAGGAAAATGAAAGAACTGGAAGATTTAAAACCCTCTGAAAAACAGCAAAGTGCTGCAGAGGTTAGCAGTTGCAGAAAGTAATACAGAGATCGCATGTGACACGTCCAATGCTCTACAAATCGCATACAATTGAAATTCCGCCAAGTCCACAATAGCGAGAATGATCTACGAGTCAGTAATGATACAACTGATAATTTAAGCAAATTAAAGAGAGAAGGTATGATTAAACCTGCTATTTATCGAAGGAAAGTGGTGGAAATTTTTGGGGGCATGTCTTCGGTAGCAAGAGGAGTGCGGAAGGCAATTTCAACATTTGGAATAATTTAAAAGAATTTTGTTAAATACCTAACCCATTCGTGACAACATTCAAGTTAGCAGTGAATATGTTCCTCAGAATTTTTCCGAAATTAATTTAGTTGAAGATGAAAGTTTTGTTGAGATTTCATTTAATCTCTCTACTCTACAGAAAAAAAATTGTTCATTGGAGACACAATTCTGTACCATTGTATAACAATTGGAATTGAATATGTAGCCTGCAAAAATAACGTTTCTA
This sequence comes from Nephila pilipes, assembly GCA_019974015.1. Taxonomy (NCBI): domain Eukaryota; kingdom Metazoa; phylum Arthropoda; class Arachnida; order Araneae; family Nephilidae; genus Nephila; species Nephila pilipes. The sequence goes on along the minus strand of BMAW01060283.1, from coordinate 133,894 downwards.
AAAGAAGTAAATTAGTAGAATATTGTCAGTGCTTGCCAGGAATTAAAACAGCTTTCCAATGTGCTTTTAGTTAATGATGACCATGTGAATTAGTGATAAAACTAAATTGTGTGTTAAAATTTTAAAGTACATGTTAATTACTGAACATAATTGTAACTTTGATTGCTCGAAATTTTATCAAGACCTCCAACAAAATGTAAAGTAACAAAATAAATTTATTCTTCAGAAAGATATAAGAAATTTAAAATTTTAAAAAATGGGACTGTGACGTCATGGTACTAAACTTGTTTCGGTAGAATTTTTTTACTTATGTTTTTTCGGTATCTCCTTTTACTTCTGTTTTATTTGATTTTAGTCAATGAACACCAAACCATACCTGAGGGGGGGGGGCTCCATTCCAGTGGCATTCAATTCGCAGGTTTTTTTCCTCTTTCCTTTCTCTCCTCTCCTCTCCCCTCAAGAGAGGCGCTGTAAAACACTTGAGACTCAACTCTCTCTTAATCTTAAATCCTGCTTCATATAATTTTGTTTAATTTTTATAAACAAAAAAGTTGAAAATACATATATATTCTTTTCTCCCTTTCATCATTTTTGCTTCCTGATGCTTTCCGCTCCGTGCTTCGGTGCAATTAAATCCGTTTTTTCCTATTTCTGTTTAAATGAGACATGAGTATCACGTCTGCCCAAGGTGGTACTTGAGAAATTATGATTGTTGTTGTACTATAACTATATCAATAATTTTTTTTATTAATTTTAGTGAAAATCGTTTTCTCCATAAGTGTGTCCTGATTTTCGATTTTTAAAAAATGATCACCTTTATTCCAACTATTTGTTTTTAAACGATATTTAACCTGGAACAATAATTCTGCCCAAATTGGGTAGCAGTTATTTTTTTTACTTTAAAGGCGATTTTGACAAGATTGTATTCCTTTTCGTTAAAAACGGAACAATAAAACACAGAGGTCTATCTTATATTCGACAGAAATATCTGAAAAATTTCATACATTTATTCATAACAAAATTTTGTAATTTAAGGAATTTAAAGAAATTTATGAAACGAGGATAAATTTCTTCATAAAACTGGGTTTAAAAAAATCGCTGGATAAGTAATATTTATATATAAGCAGTTCATTTAAATATGATGTAGAAAATAAGCACTGTGCTTAAATTTCTTTCAAATAGTAAGAATCAATTCAAATAAGAATCCAGATTTATTTTATGAATGATATGTTTAAATATTTTATAAAATCAACCAATAAGTAAAAACTTTTTTCATGTTTACATAGTTATTATTTGAATTTCTTTCTTTTTTTCCCCCCTCTTGTAAATTTGAAGTTCGAAAAAATAAGATCCTTTTTTATTTTGAAGTTTAGTTCCAAAACCGAAATTGGGGATTTTTCCCATTTCAATTCCAATTATTAATAAACATTATCCTTCTTCCATGTGGATTCCTTTCCTGAAATATTCAGAAAACATTCCAAAGAATATTCATTTTAAGAAAATTCCTGTTAGTTCTAAAATCTAAAAAGCAACAAGAGATGGCATTGCATACTTAAGTACCCTAGTTTCTCCCTCCGCATCTTTCTTTCTTTAGCACTGAATTGCACATAATTAAAATCTAACAATTCTTTTTCTACTGAATTTAAAGATAAAAATTCATATATGAAAAATCCCTGGATTCTCAGATATTTTAAACAATAAACTTTTGGAATGTGAAAAAAAAGGAAGACTATGTTTTCATTTCAAATAAGCTATTAAGATGGAAAACATTTGTCATTCTAATAATTCAAGCTAAATATGTATCACAGATGCACAAAAGCAAGCTGTTAGATGTATTGAAGAACTTAAAAATGCATTAAATTTATTTCCGTTTATAAACTTTGTTTAAGGAAACAAAGTGGCGATACAATAAATTTTCTATTCAAACAATGTTTGCAATGCCTGTACCAAGCAAATTTGTCCCTATAAATGTACAAACAATAGCGTCACCCAAGTACTTTTTTTTAATAATTATCAACAGTAAAACCTTAATAGCTCAAGCAACTTAAAAACTCAGAGATATTACAAATCTATTTTAAACAATTTCTTTCTTTTAAAAATATCAATTTTGTTCGATAAATAAATATTTAAAGTTACAGATTGACAAGAGTTTCGTTATTAAAGGCAATACTGACACTGAAAATACATCGAACAAAAACCAATTTTGAAATCTTTGCTTGATGTTTACAAAATTTTTTGTTTGTGTCATTTTTCAATGTCATCAAAATTAAATTTTATTAATCTTTAAATAAATACAGTTTAACGATGTAGACATTCTCGGTAAGCCGGCTGATGTCGGGCCAGAATACCACCGGATGACAGGAAACGTAGGATTACTGAAAAATCACAAATAACAACGATTTTAAACAGCAAAATCTAAATATTAATATATAATATTCAATATATTGCTCTCAAATTTAATCTCATATGTATGAAATGACTGAAACTACAAAAAATGTTTTGCGATGAAAGCAAGCATTATTCCATTGAAGTAGATGTCATAAAATAATGTCTGTAAGGCTTGTTTGTTTGGGTGAAAATACCGAATTACTAACAGACCGGAAAAGTGAAGCACATGATTATAGATGGGGTACAGCAATTAATGCTAATTTATTTGATTTCAGAAAACCGCAGTTTTAAGTAACCCACAGTATCGTAATATTTTAATTATTACCAAAAAACAACTGCGCGAGAGAGAAACTTAGTTTTTTTTTATTATTCTTAAAACTTATCTACATAGTCACCATCCAGAATAATGCATTTCTACCAACATGACCTTTCGAAGGCTGTCAATGTAGAATTCCCCAGAATAAACCATCTTCGATCTGCAGCTTCCTGAAACCAAACAAATCAACATAAATAGCTGTAATTTACATTATGTACATAAGAATAGATTAGTATTCAGAATAAGTTTTATCCAGATATCTTGCAGTTATTTCTAAGTAATAATTCACACTTTATGAAACTCACATGTATTATTAATAATTTTATTATTTATTTTATTTTATTTATTTATTTGATAAAGAGTGCTTGTTTTTATTTGCACATGATATTTTTGTAGATGATGGCGTCTCAAAGAAAGAGAATTGCAGTTGTTGGCGGAGGTGTCTCAGGACTACTTTCTATAGCGTCCCTCAAAGAAGAAGGGTTCGAGACAGAATGTTTTGAGAAAACAGACAACCACGGAGGAACTTGGTGTTACAGAGATGAACTTATCGAAGGAGTACCGTCCATTATGCCGTCAACCATCGCCAATCACAGCAAAGAGATGGGCGCCTTCAGCAATTTCCCACCTAAGAAAGAGTATAGCGTCTTCATGAAGAATCGCGAACTGTACCAGTACATCACTGACTTTGCCAAAACAAAAGACTTGCTCAAACATATCTCTTATAATACTGAAGTTGTAGCTGTAAGAAAAGCCCAAGATTACGAAGATACCGGGAGGTGGGTGGTTACTGTGAAATGCATGAATTCTGGGGAAACATTCACTGGTGTTTATGATGGTGTTATGGTATGCATAGGGCATATCAACAGGCCAAAAATTCCGATGTATCCTGGTAAAAATTTATTCAGGGGTAAAATCATGCACTCTTGCAGTCTGAAAAACAATGCACCCTACGTGGACCAAACAGTTGTAGTTGTCGGCATGGGATGTTCGGGATTGGATGCTGCTGTTGAAACCAGTAATGTTGCAAAGCAAGTATGCACCTTTTGATTGTTCCATTCCTTCTTTTAATCTTTTTGTGTAGCTTCTGAAGGATTTCATTTACGAGTGTTCCCCAAACTTTTTTTCATGTGATCTGGTTGTTTTTAAGAGAGATTCCTTTTCTTGGTCCACTTAAAGCTTATTAACTATTTAAGATTTTTCTTTATATTAACGGATCCGGTCGATTAGTCTCGTACTTAAAAATCGCTTATCTGAAATTATTACAAAAATAATTGTAAAAAGGAATTTTTTTTCAATAAATTCAAATTTTGTGTAATAAGTATGAAGCTATTTCTAGCTAACTAAAAATTTCAAGTTTGAAAGAAAAGACGATAACTCAATGATCAGATCCGGTTCGATTTCCAATCTGTAACCATACTTTTTAAATAATGGCCAAATATGGAATGTGGCTATTACATAACGAGACTGACACTGTAAAGCATTTTATTTTGATTTCATATATATTTACTTATTATGACCTTCAATGTACACTCCTACTTTATCCCTACAACTCTCAATGCAAATCTTCCATTGTTCGAAACAGTGCTGGAAGTCTTCTGTCAGCTCCTTTAGGACGCATGCTGCTTTTTCTTTCCAGCTTCAATAGACTCAAATCTTGTTCCTGTTAATGCAGATTTCACCTTAGGAAACAGACAGAAGTCGCATGGTGCAAGGTCCGGCATATAAGGCGGATGGTCTAACATTAGGATGCAGGACTTGGCTAGAAACCTCTTTATAGATAATATGGAAAGAGCCGACACATTGTTTCGGTGGAAAAATTTGCCGCACGGTTTCTTTGTCAATTCTTAGTCTCAGTAATCGCACGAATTCTTAGCCGATTGTCAGATTGAACCAGATTACCCATTTTTTCGATTTTGTCATTCGTTTTTGACGTGGAAGAGCGACCCGGGTGTGAATCATCTTCATCTTCTTGGCCATGTTGAAAACGCTTAAACCATTCAAAAACGCGTGCAAGGGATAAACATTCATTAACCTTCACTTCTTTCAATAAATTATGAGTTCCAGTAGCGGTTTTCCCCAAGTTTCATGTGAAATTTCACAATAATTCGTTGCTCACTTGTCATTTTTCTTGCGAAACAAAAACAAAAACAAAAAAACTCTAATACGAACGAAGGTTACCACTATATAGATTTGCTTACAGATGCGAGAGGGACTATATTTGAAAGAAAAGGCTTCATGCTAAACAGTTGTCGGTCGCTCATGCGTACTTCTGTAGCAGCGTCAGTCTTGTTATTTATCAGCCACACCTGATAAAAAGTGAAATACACCGAAATTATTACTTGCCTTTCTAATTCTTAGGTGTCAATAAATAAGAATGTTCCTTATCTGACAGTGGTGGCTCCTACATAGATTTACCAGAGATTACGAACCTTTCGAACTTAATGTGTAAAAATTCGTAAAACATCTAACTAAACTCGGATGTCGTGTTACACCTAGAAATATCCATACTTTTGAGTTATTTTTAACTTTAATTAAAAAAAAAAGAAGAAGAAGAAAGAGAGTTACATTTTTGATATATTTATTTCTTTAAGAAAAGCAAAGTAATTCTTAACATAAGTGACTTCTTTTGCTGAATGTTATTTGCTGAATCTTCAATTGGATGCTAGTATTTCGTACATTTCTTGAGCAAGCAAGCATTGCTAATTTCTTCTGTGAAATCGATCTCCTTTAACGGTTTTAATATTACGTAACGTTGAGAATAAGGTCTCATAATAGTACGTAGAAAGAAAAATTGCTAGTAAACCTATCGTTTATTTATTTTGAGTTCTAGAAGTGTCTTGTAATCGGTTCCAAGCACTCCAAATTTCTTATTCGTAGAGGCACTCTTTTTCATCCTCCAAGTGATTTCTTTCCAAGTCCTCAAATTTTGACTTCTAGTCAACAAACACTTCAGACCATTTATGATATAAATGGGTTGAAATTATTAATTATATAATGGGCTGTCTTGAAATTCTACAACTTGCATCTCCAAGTCATCCATTGGTCTCCATTCGAAACCATTTCATTCCAAAGTACTGTAGACTACTACATATATATACTAAATTATTTTAATCGTCTGTTGCGTGTTGACTGTACTTGAGTGATGAATGTCTGTAAAAGAAACTTGTCGCCTTTTGTCAATCATGTTATAGGTTCGCAATTACTGTCATATACAGTGGCATTTAGTGCGGAGGCGCGTTTAGTTTTTTAGAGCCCAATCTTCTAGAAACCAAACGCACACTCGCACCAGATGCTACAGTTTGCAGGTTTCATTTCTTTTCCCTGATGGAATGCTCAGCGACTAATACCTGAGCTATTCAACCAAAGAAAAGATTAAGCCCCGAGTTTTTGGAAGAGGCTTGGCGTATTTCATTCCACACAAATTTTCGGAAGAAAAAGGATATTAGAGGTATCCTAAGCATTCCACTAGAGCGTTGCTTCTGAGAACATCATACAACTTTTTCTAGCATGCGATTAGTAACTTAAGGTTATATTTGCATAAAAATGTAAATAAGAACACATATTTGCATAGAAAATGTAAGTACAACAAACACTTTATCTGAGTGAAAATATCAACTATAGTATTTTAAGTTAATGACAGTAAATTAGTTCTAAATAATACTCTCTATTTATCCTATCATTTAACACAACTACACCCGCCCAGCAGCTGAACAATCGTATCATCGCCCTCAAAAATGTTTGTGTATGTGCTCTTTTCTTCGGTTTGTTGGATGTCGGTTTTATTTTATTGCTGGGAGTTCCACTGATTCGAGATATTTAGGGAAGTCTGTTTCATGTCGGTTTCCTGTTTTTCGTATTGTTATAAAAGTTTGATGTTTATCAAATGTAATTTAGGATTTTTTTTTATTTGTATCAAATACAGGAATAATTAGAACGCGAGGATGAGGATTCAGAGGAGAATATGTTAGGTTTTCATGGCATGCATATTAAATAGCGAAAAGTAAGATTGAGAAATTGCTGCGTAACAAAATTTTAATTCATTTGATTTTAAGAGTAACAAGAATAATGAACAGTGATTAAATAATAACGAAATATATCATTTGAATATATTTAATAATATGTATATCTCTAATATAGATTTTAAGTCGAGAAGAGGGAAGAGAAAAAATTAGGTGCAGAGAGATGTCGAAAATAAGGAAATATAGCTAAGGCATCCCGGTGATGCGCGACTCATGTTTACTAATCACAGTAAATCCCATGGATGAGAGGAAAGACTATTCGGAGTTGTTATTCATCTATTTATTCTCAGAACAAAAGTTCCTGGGAGTGTTGAAAGAAGTATTCAACTTTTCATATAAGCTCCTTTTATTGACTTACCTTCTTTAAATAAGTACGGACATCATGTCCCTCAGATACTCTAGTGACTTTTTCCTAGAGAGAGAGAGAGAGAGAGAGTTGCGAATCATAGTGCAGAGCCAAATCTGGCTAAGCTGCACGAAACCTTTGTTTAAATTGTGATCTAGACAGAAGAAAAGGTTGAAATTGGTTGACAAGAAAGAGGGCCTAACATAGAAAGATTGCTAGGGTATTCCTGGAGCGAGTCATTCCTGTATATCAAAGAAAAAAAGGGATTACTTCAGTTCCTCGGAGTCATGATTCCTGTAGTTCTAAGGAAAATAAGATTCAGAAGTTTTTTTTTTCTTTCTAAACAAATTTATTGACTTTGGTAAACACGAATGACAGACCTCAGAAAACCCTTGCAATCCTTCTCTAATTTCAATCTTCATTTTATCAACCATTTTTCCTTGCGAATCATGGATCGAGGTACCATAATGACCTTTTCTTTCCTATGGGGTTTACTGTCCATAGTAAACACGGGGGATACCTTAGCGACCGGTCTTCTTGTCAGCCAATTTTTACTTTTTTTTCATATCTAACGTCTAGATTACAGATATACTTGTTTGGCTCAGCATAGCCAGATTTTGCTCTAGCGCCCTAAACCTCGACCTTCATTCGCTCACAGTTAAATATGGTTGGGTGTAGCATAGACACACTTAGCTTTTGTGCTATAAATCCCAACTTTCCCCATTCATTCACTTCATATCAGAAGAGAAAAATGTAAACCTATATATGTATATGGGAAATTTTAAGCATAATTTACTATTTGTGTTTGTAAATTGTGTATAAATAACACATAAATAAACTTATTTTCTCAAATGTGAAACATGTCAATCAGAGTTATAACTTTAATTCTTCAATTTGCAGGTCTACTTGAGCACTCGCTCCGGGGCCCATGTGATGAGTCGAATTGGATATGAAGGATATCCTTTCGATTATAACTTTATTCGACCATATTTATACCATTTATCGTGTATAGTGCCTTTTCGTATTATCAAGTGGCTGTTCAAAAGAACTTACCTGGATTGTCGATTCCATCACAAACTGTACCCAATTGAACCAGATCATGAACCGTTTTCAAAAGATCTATCTCTGAACGATTTCATTGGATCAAAATTACTCTCTGGATCAATTATACAAAAGCCTGACATAGAATGTTTCACAGAAGAGGGTGTCATTTTCAAAGGGGATTTCCATGTCACTAAGGCCGATGTCGTTATTATGGCGACTGGGTATACATGGGAATTCCCTTTCTTGGAACGAGACACAATAGTTCAAGAGGAAGGAAGAATCAATCTCTATAAGTGCATGTACCCGCTTCAACTGCAGCATGCAACTCTAGCAATAATTGGGTTTTTTCTTCCAAACGGACCTGCGTTTCCGATAGGAGAGCTCCAGAGTAGATGGGCGACTCGGATGTTTGCGAGAAAATGTAAACTTCCATCCAAAGAAGAAATGCTTCAAGAAGTCAAAAGAAGGCATTCTGAAAATTCGTTGAGATACACTCCAAGTGAAAAGATGTCGGTTCGGGTGAGTTACGTTGAATATTCTTATGATTTGGCTGATATGATTGGTGCGAAACCAGACGTTATAAAACTTTTCCTGACAGATATAACTCTGTTCTTCAAGGTTTACTTTGGTCCTGTGCTACCATATCATTATCGGCTGCAAGGCCCACATGCGTGGAATGGAGCCAGAGAAGCTATTATGACAAGTACAAACAGAATGCTGTGGGGTTTGACAAAAGGAAAATCAAAAACAGATCATGAACATTGGTTTAAGGTGTTTGTAACGAAATTGAAAGTTCTTTTATTACTGTGAAAAGTATATAAAGCAAAAAAAAATTAAGGTTAGGTGGTTTTTATCCGTGTTACAAATTCAGTTTTGCTTTTTGTCAATTACTATTGTACTGACCATTAAACTCATTACACCAAGAAGAACTGCTAATAATAGAATGATATTTATTGGACATATACAGTACGATGGGAAGGACAAATTTTGAGCTTTCAGGAAATTTGGAATGATATATCCTGAGAAATTTGTACTCAGATTAGCCTCCTCTGGCAGCAATAACAGCATTTATCCGCTTAGAAATGGAGCCGTACAAAGATTTGAGGGTATGTACAGCAGTCCATGCAGCTTCAACACTATGGCACAGTTCATCAATCGAAATGACTGGTGTGTCAATCTCTCAGCAACCATTGACCAGACGTTTTTATTTGGGGAGATATCAGAATACTTGCTGACCTGGGCATCAGTTGAACCTGTTTCTGTTAATCCTGGTATTAAGGAAAGTCTGGATTGTACGGGTAGTATGTGGTTGTGCATTGTAATGCTGAAACGTATCATTAGAGATCTCGTATATAGGAGATATGGGCCACGTCATAAATGTAAGGATTGCTGCTCAAAGTGCCGGCAACGCGAACAAGAGATGATCAAGATGAGTATCCAATGCGTCGATCTCTTCAAGTGATTGACCGGTATGACGATGTTAAATGAGAGCTGTCAAAGGCCGTTCTCCACGGTGTCGCAATATGCTGATGCGACCATCATGAGGCTGTATACAGATCTGGTATTAATCTAAAAAGACGACAGAACGCCATTTCTGTATCTAGATTCCCCATTGATTCTATCTTTGGAGACGCGCCTGTTTGTAATGCAGCGTCAAGGGAAGCCGAAGCCGTGGACGGCGTGCTGATAGTCCATGATGCAGTAAACGTCACCACACTGTCCGTGCAGATCCTTATTGTCCTGAAAACATCCCCATATTCCGTCTAAGGCTTCGTGACGTGATTGAACGGTCCCATAAGAGCGTACAGATAACATGTCTGACTTCTCGGTTGTTAGCGTTGGGGGCCGCTGAGATCGTGATGCCACCTTCCTGATGAAGCAATTTTACTGACCAATAACGTACATACGAATTTTCAATACTAAGTTCTCTGTACTTATTTGTTCAGTCGCCAAGACAAATGTTTAGCCCATCATCGAAGGATATGAAACTAGAGAAATTAAAACTGCGCTCTCCCTGTTAAACTGAACTATTCTGTATAGTATTATCGAGTTATTATTTGATTATTAAAACTCTAATTCTATAAAAGAACATGGAACACTATTGCACAAATATTATTATCTATAATTACATAAGATAAATTATTATTAATTAATTAATCAACTATAGAATCCATATTTGCCAATGTACCATTTTTATTAGGAATGACATTTCATTGCCTTTTTGCCATGTGTAGTAGTAAATTGTATATGCTGTTTCTTGAACCTGGCTGCACTCGTTTTGTAATTTTTTAAACCAATTACTTTTATAAAAACAATAAATTAGATGGTTGGTTTGAAAACTTGCTCTATTTTATTTCTGGTATCACAAAAATATTTTTAAAGTTTGTATGAAAAATAATTATTAAGTTGAAAATTAAAATATAAATGAATAAAGCATTACATTATTCACTATTATACTTCCTTTTTCTAACGTGTTTATTGAATACTCATATTCTACGCGAGATATTTAGAAGAAAATTGCGTTATGTGTGCATTCCTCCCCGCCCCTTCATCAAAGGTATTAATTTTTTTTATTAATAAAAAGAAAAACTCCTTTTCATAAAATTAGAAAGTTATCACAATTTTTTGTCAATTTAGAAAAATTAATGTTTATATAATATAAAATAAGACACAACCTTACAATCACAATTTATACTTACCTAGAAATAAACCTATGTCATTCATACAAATTATTCAATAACGATGAAATTCTCATCTAAGTAGAAAACTACTTCCTCAGAAAGTAAGTTTCTAACCAATTATTTTTTTTAAATTTTTATTTCTGAGTTGGCTGTCTTAAAAGCTTTTATTTAGCTTTCTATGCTCATTTCTATTTTTTTCCAGTTCTAAATTTGCTTTCGAATTTCAATCCACTTCCTATAATCTGATCGAGCTCAAACGATGCACACACGTGTAAGACAATACAACACTATAGTATGATCAAGTATTTCCAAACTTAAAAGAATTAAATATATATATAAGTAAAAAAAAGTGATCTAGAATTCCTTTAAAGATGGACTAAAAGGTTCGAAAATAATTTTTTTGCAATGTAAAATAAAATCTTAAGGCATTCATACTTCTTTGAATTTCATTTATAAATAAGAAGCTCAACTTACTTTATCGCATAATAATTATAAGCTCTATAATACTTAATTATACTTCATTACCTAAGTCCCTTAGTTAAGCGTCTGAACCTTTTATAAATTGCATATTATTTTATATTTAAAAAATATTTATATACCTTCTAATCCCTCTTTAAATAAAAGCTTGATTAATTTTTTCTCTCTTGAAAGCTTAAAGTTTGAAACTCTTTTAGAATTACAGTTTTTAACAGCAGCTTCCTTTTTTGCTTCTAAAGAAAAGAAAAAGAAAAAAAATGTCCATGCCTCCTCACCTTCTATTTTTAATAGAATAATAATAGCCATGTTTTAAGTAATAAAAACTTCATTACAACAAAAACTGAAAACTACGATTAATAGAATGATAACATATATACGATAAATTCAAAAATTCATATGGATGAAAATGTATTCAAAGAGCTTACGATTGTTTTTAGAAAGAAATAAAATAAATATCATCAAATATGTAACGCGAAGTCTAATAAAGAGGCTTCTATTCTACACTGTTACAAGCAATTCAATCGTGCTGGCGTATGCGGGTGAAACCAATCCAACTGAGAGGACGAACGGCACTTTATTCAAACATTCAGGACAAAACGACAGGCAGATAGCAAAACCTGGACAGAATAATAGTACAAATAGGAAACACAGCACTTGTATAGATCAGCGACAGATACAGGAAATAAAACCAGCACTTTTACAGATCAGCAACACAAAGACAAAGCACTTGTAATAGCAGTTGAAGCATTTTGAATAACGTTCAGAGTTCACCAGCTTACTCATTCGCAATACGGACAAACCTCCACAGTTAATACTTCGTTCGGTTTCCAATAGTTTCCAACAGATACAGGCTGCTTCTCCGCAAATTCACTCAGCCAACCTACCGAACATTTCACATATCCACTCAGCCAAAGTCGACCGCTTTCAATGGCAGACTCCGACCGATTCACTCCTGCTTCGCATTTCTTCGTATTTGCAACCATTCCAGCCAGGGGTGCTGTTCACAGGAAAAATTCAGGAAAAATCTGCATCTTTCTGACCAGTCGAGATTTCTACAAAATGACAATACTACCTGGAGTCTTCGTTTAGTCGCAGAGTTTCCGTTCCTCGCCAATATAGTTGTCAAATTAGTCCCCAATGTTAAGGGGTCATTGCTTAAGCTTCCTTAGTTGACTGACCCAATTTATGTAAAAGTCTCTTTTCCCTTAAAGGACTTAAAAACCTGCTCAAGGTAAGCATTTTGAATTTGTCATCATTCAACATTTAATCAAATGAACATGAAAATATAGGAATTGGATCAAATCCTATTTTTATAGCGTACTACTTAGAGTGATTTTCAAAACCACGCCAATTGGGTTCCAAACATGCTATTTTCAAACTTGAAGCCATTATAATGGGAAACAAGATGTCGGTTTGTTTGAAAGACAAAAATCTTGGATTAATTGATTGATTGATTTTATTAACGTCGCACTAGAAGCAACATGAGGGCTATTGACCCCTTGACCTCTAAATTTTGAGCTTCGGTCAAGTGACGAGGAGGAGTGAGCTGGTGAGCTCCCTCAAAAATCATGGAAAAGTGGTGTTTCACAAATATAACACAATTAAAACTTGAAACAGCGGAAATAAGAGGAAACAGCATTTAAAACAAAGAGGGCATGAAACATGAAAATAGCATTAAACCACTTAAAACAATGAAAACAAGATAAAATAGTGCTTAAACAACAGAGAAGGGGGAAGCATTAACCTTATATTGAAGGGTCGTCCATATCCCCAGGCGGGTAAACGATGATGATCGCACGAAGGAAATATTGAAAAGTTTCATCATTTATAGAATGTTTCCTACAGCGTCACATATGTATTGTACAAGATGGTTGTAGATTTTATTTTTCGCCTTTCAATGTGGTTCCTTAACGTTTACCAAATCAAATTTTTATAACAAGCAAAATCTCAATTATACCTAAATGGCCATCATACCAAGATCCTCACCGAATACTTTTTTTCTTTCTTTATTTTTTGTAATACCAGTTCTCTCCTCCCTGTTTCTGACAATACTATTCATTGCTACCTTTCAAGCTCTTACACGCCGTTAATTTAATCTGACCACCTCATATACTACGTTTCATCATACTAACTTTTAGGCCTTCTTTCACGCACCATTCAAACACTTTTTTCATTCCTTACCTTCAAACAGCGCCAAAAAAGTAAATGTTTGACAGCGATTTATCACCAAAACAATTTTCAGTCGTTAAGAAGTATGTTAAAATAGGATCTAATTAGGTATTGTAATAGCCCACGTCTTTCAGCTTAGGAAAAGATGGACGAATATAGAATACATTTTACTCTAAAAAAATAGATTGACAAATTACGCTGCTCTCTAAAGCAGGTCTGTCCAACCCAAAAGATTTTTTCATTCCAAAACGTTTCCAAAGAACCGCCATTTTGGAAACGCATTTTATTATATGAATGGACCTTATTATATGAATGGATGTGTGATGAATCAATTTATCCCCTTCTTTTTAATATTGGCTCTTTTAACGCCATTTCATATTCTCAGGGGGGAAAGAAACACTAATACTACTTTTCTTATTACTTTGAGTCTCGGGAAGCGACATATTCTCCAGAGAACCATTAATGAAATAAAAAATATTGAGCAGTTATTTAAGGGAAAATTATATTTTATTGAATTAAATGTATTTGTGTGAAATATCATTTAAAAAAATTTCCCTGAAGTTCCAAGACAATACTGGTGCTAAGTTATTAGCAATCAAAAGATACTGAACTGTCATTTTGTCTGGAATCATGCACTTCTGGGTCAAAAATATTATGCTTGCTGCAGACAGACAGGCTGCAATTATTTCGCATGGTCCGTGCATCGCATTCCCTCCCCACGTCTAATAATGTACACCACGCTCTTCAGTGGGTTTGCTGGTTAGGTATCATTGTGTATCGCCAGCTCACTCAAAATGGTCGTCTTATTTTTTTAAAATGAGCTCCAGTTTGTAATTGTAAAAAAATTGTTGTAACTTTGAAGTTGTAAGAAAAATTATGACGATAGTATGTCAATGTACTGAGATATTCCCATAGAAATGGGACATGATGCGTACGACTTGCAGTGTAATGTTCTTTGGCACTGAAATGGGACCTCTTCTCTGATTTTGTTTAATGAACACAATTTAAAGCTAACATTTCTTACCTGGAGGAGAATGACAGTGGTGTCTCAATCGTAGAAATGTAATTCGTGTACATAACTTAGAAAGAGTAAGTTTTTGTGTGTAACTCACGAGTGTCACATGTCTGTGTTTATGTTCTGGGGGAATGAAGTCTTGTGCGTGAATGTGTGACTGCGCCAAATTCTTCATTAAGTGTGACGCCAGGAAGAATGTAGGGAAACCACAAAAGGAGGAAAAGCACCTATCCGGAAAATGCGATTTATACTCAAGAGCAATAAACGTGCACCGACCCTCTACAGGTCCTTCTTGAGTAAGATCAAAGAGTCGAAGAGAGTTTTACTTCCAAATTAAAACTCCATTATTTACTGATTATGAGAACCACATATCAGTACATTTATGTGCAGTAAAAGTTAAAATTCTTTTTTTTTCAGATGACGCAGTATTGCTGGCCATAGGTTGACGACGGGTAGTTCATATACAGCCAGCGGGTTGGCCAGGCCTGCTCTAAAGAATAGTAAAGTCAGATTGTAATTTTAATCCTGGAATATTTTTTTTTATTTAAAAAAAGTGTACTGATATCTTGTCCTATTTTCTTAATATTATGTGAAGACGGCCTTAAATGAAGAATACTTCAAAAAAAATATTTAAGTTTATATAGAACAAAAAGAAATCCACTTTTGTGAACGACGAAAATATTTATTGATTATAGACAGAATAAAGTGCTGTACTTTCGAGTAAAAAAATCAAATCATACTGCGCACGAAAACAATTTTAAAGAGAATTCAGTTTATTTAAATAAACTGCTGTTTGTAGAAAATGCAACACCATGAAGGAATCATCAGAATCAAATGAAATTCGCAGCAAATGTCAATTATAGGATATTATGCAAATTAATAAAGTTTCAGAGCCATCGCGCGTGCGCGGCGCGCGCAGCGCCCTCTGAATTGATGCTGAAAGCGTATAAATAAAGTGCTGTAGCGGGACGTTGAAAAAAGTCTATGATTATTTGTTAGTGGCAAACGTTTAGTGAGACCTGAGTATGCCTCCACGACGGAAGAATAAGAAATTCAAGCAACTTACGGAGTTTGAACGAGGGAGGATAATCGGCCTTCGAGAAGGAGGATTTTCCTATCGCGCAATAGCAGCTCGTATGCAGCGGAACAGTTCCACAGTGATGCGAGTTTGGAAGCAGTGGACCGACGAGCACCGAACAACTCGAAAAACAGGCACTGGACGACAGAAGGTGACGTCAGAGCGCGATGATCGACACCTGCTCCGCATGGCGGTGAATGATCGCACAGCTTCCTCCAGGCAGCTGGCAGCACGTTGGTCTACTGCTACAGGTGTACAATTGTCGGCTTCGTCAATTCGTCGTCGTCTGCTGCGCCGTGGATTGCGTGCAAGGGTGCCTTTATACAGGATTCCCCTCACGGCGAATCATCGACGGCTGCGTCGGCAGTGGGCTCTTGAGCACAGAGACAGGCGAGCTGATTGGCACCAAGTTGTCTTTTCAGATGAATCACGCTTCAATTTGTGGACCCATGATGGCCGTGTTCGTGTTAGACGTTATGCCGGTCAACGCTGCCTTCCTGAGTGTATTATTGAACGACATAGTGGTCGAACACCCGGAGTTATGGTCTGGGGTGCGATTTCGTATCATGGACGATCCAATTTGATACGAATTGAGGGTAATCTCAATAGCAACAGGTACGTCCGTGAAGTGCTACAGCCCGAAGTCGTTCCTTTCCTTCAAGGCATCCCTGGAGCTATCTTTCAGCAGGATAATGCACGCCCACATGTTGCGCGGACTGTTCGAGACTTCTGTTCAGCACAACGCATGCAACTTCTTCCTTGGCCTGCTTATTCACCGGATATGTCGCCTATTGAGCACGTGTGGGATATGGTTGGTCGGCGTCTCGCTCGTGATCCGCGTCCTGCAGTTTCCAAAGACGAACTTTGGTTGCGCATACAAGCGATATGGAATTCTCTTCCTCAAGCAGATATTCAACATCTGTTTGAATCCATGCCACGTCGTATAGCAGCACTTATTGCAGCGCATGGTGGCTGCACCAAATACTGATTTCGGACGCTTAATTTGTTTCTTTTGTTTTGAAAATTTCATCATTTATTTGTATCAGTACAAGTCGTTTCTGCATTAAATTTCATTTGATTCTGATGATTCTTTCATGGTGTTGCATTTTCTACAAACAGCAGTATAAGAGTATTCTTAAAATTAGAAAAATGTAAATATATATTGAATTTCCTAAATTTATCAAAAAGTTGTTTATCAACTTCTTAGTTAGAAAATTATCATTCAATATTTTGATAATTGGAATCTTGCTGCTTAGTTGAAAAATTATGATTCAATACCTTTTGTTTCTCGTACGTTTAACAAGACCGCTATAAAATGATTAATCCCCAACAGGCATTTCATCTTGCTTCTAAATTAAAAAAAAAATTGTCAATATGGAAGTCATTGATTTCAGCATACGTGTGCCAAGTTGCTCCTGTTTATTTTGAAGAAACTCTTACTCCAGCTGAAAGAAGTTTATTTACTTAATAAAGTAATCACGCGGCATATCACAACAAAAAACATAAAGAGAAATATGAAAAATTATAACCAATTCACGTAAATAGTCCACCGACATGTCCATTCTGCCGGAGAATTCCCGAGGCAGCGGTAGACTAGTGGTTATGCCCATGGCGAGTTTGCAGCCCATGTTTCTTCGAATCGTTGGTTCGAGTCCTGAAGCCGCTGAAGATCCGCTGTGTAGCACGGCTGATGCTCGTTAAATCTGTCGAGATCAAAAACCTTCATTTGATGTGGTGTGGAAGTTTGGAGAGGGAGGTGCCAGGTTAGGCGTCGTTCTTGTCATTTGATCGAGGGTCAAAATGACAAGGTTCGTCGTAAATAGTCCTCTCGTTTCTCGGAAAAAGCTCTAAACCCTTTTGTAACTCTAAACATTTTTTTCATTGGTAGTTCTAACAGTAGAGTACTCAGGAGGGAGGTGCAAAGGGATATATATGTACCCCTTCCCCAAGACTTTTTCTGGAAACTGAAATGTTTCAGGGCGATTCTTAATATACTATTATAGATGTTCTAAACTTTCAAAAAAGATAAACTCTTTTTTTTTCCTCTTCATGCTTAAATTTTTTCACCAGTAAGAGAAAAAATGATTCCACCTAAACAAATGCCTGAAAAAAAGTAGAAAGTCTTTGTTGTCTCCGAAATGTTCCTCTGGGTTAGTGTTTAAAGATGAAGAGAGCAGGTTGCAACCCTAAACAAATGTTAAAAAAAAAAAAATTCTGCAATAGTTGCTTTGCATTTGCGAAACTAAAGAAATTGCTCCTTTCATTTAATAAAGATATGCACTCCACAAAATTAATTTCTTTGTACGGCACTGCGCTCTAAACCTTTTTGGGTGAGCTCGGTCCCCTTGGGCAATCTGCCAACAGTCCTCGTGTTTCTTTGTGCTACATTAGTAAACAATCACTCCGGGAAATTCCCATTCATAAGGAGGCTATATGTTTGGATAAATTAATGATTAGTACATGGAGCGACATCTAGTGAGGATTTAGCTAACTAATCATGCTCTATATCATTTGATAGTTTTTGTTTTGTACTTTTAATTATTGACAGACATTTTATCGTGTTTCTAAATTAGAAAATTATCATTTGAAAACTTTTGTCAAGTGTATTTAACGAGACTATGATGAAAAAGTTAATTATCAACAAATATTAAATCGTGCTTCGAAATTAGAAAATTATCATTGTGTTATTTTTGCTACCTATATATAACGCATTTAGCAGACTGCTAAAAAAAGTTAATTATCTTCTAAATCAGAAAATTATTATTTGATAATTTTGTGAAGTACATTTAGTGAAAATGTAATAAAAAGGAATATCAAGGGGGAAATTTATAAATCTCGCACCGATTTCTTAATCTCGAACAAATCTTATGCTAAACGCTTGGTTTGGTTTGTATTGATGTTACATCAAAAGCCACGTAAAGGTTGTAAAGTAATGGACCTCATAATTTTGCATTGCGTTTAAGTGATAAAGATAACCACAATACGCCACATTATGAAAAGTCTCCGTTCACAAACAATAACCAACTGTTTTTTCATTACGAATATCTTTTTGAAACAGATTGCAACTCACGACACTACTTAAACATGGCGGTTTTGTGAGCGTGATTATTAAGCTATTGCAGTGTTTCATGGACTATGATTATCTTATAATGGCCACGATCGCCGACTGGACATGATTACGAGTTCATGGCCGACATTGTTTCAGGCGAGTCGTGGATTCGAGTCCTGCAGCTAATACAGACCTATCATGTCATGGAACTGATGTAAGAAAAATTATATGTCAAGGTTCCAAGCCCTCACGTTGGGATGATGTGGAAATGTAAATAGTGTATCAGCTCAAATGTCATTTTCGTCACTTCACTATGACTCACGATTACGAGGTCAGTCGTCAATTGTCCTAGCGTTGCTTCTCAATGCGACACTAATAAAACAACCAATCGATCAATATCTATTTAATCGAAGACAAACTTCAGAAATAGCATTCATATATAATAATAATAAATTTTTATGTAATTAAATATTTTTTGAGATTTGTACAAGAAAGCATATTCATTACGAGAAATAAATTTACCTTATGATGCATTTTTAGAGCTCGCTCATTATTGGTTACGGTTGAACATCCTTTTGATGATACTATTGGAGGCTTGTAATTAAGAGCCACGGTCCAATGTCGATACAGAAAAGTATCGATATCTGAATTCTACACTACACCACAAGAAAACTCAAAGACCCCGCTCCATATGATATACACAACCCTTATTTCCTCTTTTATTTCGCGCTAAGGTTCCTTTGTGGAAACAGGGCTCGAGTTTACAATAGGATTCGAACATCAAAGATGGTATTTTTATTAAATAAAATTTTAGTTATTGGACAATAACAACGCAATAAAAATTTATAACACTCTTACAACATCAGAGTTGTATGTGTAGAATAAACGATCGATTGACTTATTGTTTATTGACAATGCGCTGGGAAGCAACACGAGGGCTATTGGTGACGCAACTCGTAACACCCAACCTGGGTCAAGTGACGAGGATGATCCTCAGCTTGCATCTCCCTTTCCAAATCTCCACGCTAAGCTACGGAAGGACTTGGGATCTCGACAGGTTTAACGTGCAGACACAGTGACTGTCTTTAATCATATTAGGAATGTTTCCCTAAGTATTGGGTCAATATTATTGAACAAATAATTGCGGAAATCTTGGGAAAATTTTTTTGATATTTTTATAATCAATTTCAGTTATACTCACTCATAATTTTAAATAACTACGAATGGAAAGATTTAAAATCTCGTTCAACCAGCAGTTCTTAGTTTTTATCAAATGAAAACAACAATAACACACGGAATATATTGACTGGGCATTCCATAAATGATTTTTTTAATCATTTCTATATATTAAAATGTAACTTTAAAATTTTTTTTTTAAAAAAACTATAACTAGTTTGAAGGAGCAAAATGTATCCCTTTCTCTAACTAATACCTCAACTTTCTTAAATGTTATTAAAATGTGAGAATAACGACAATTTATTCAATAAGAAAATTTATTTGAAATTATTTATAATTTCAGAATTGTTTATTAATAAAATTGTTCCTCTCGTGCCATCAAATTTATCCGTCCAGATCTATCTCAATATTGAAAGCTTTATTTAATTTTATTAATAATATTTGGAACATAGTAAAATTTGGTGGATCATTAAAGTTGGTGCAATTCTAGCCGAACATATACCAATCATTACAGTCATCGAATATCTCCGATTCCATTCAAAATAGCAACGAATATGTTCTCTTCATTTGGTGGATACAACACCAGGTAAATTCATTTAAAAATAAATCTAAATGGGGTTGTGATAACAATGTAAGTCATAAGAGCTGATAGAATTCTTAGTTTAGCATGTAATTGCGTGTTAGACGTCACATCATTATGACGACATGTAAAGGAGAAGAAAAACAGTATCTTATTTCCTGCTTTCCATTATTGGCAGAATATTGCATTGTTTGGCGACATTTTCTAGCTTAGAGTAAATGCTCGACTGGATTTTACCCAATATTCGCTGACCCCTGATAAAATTTAAAATTATTGCATCATATTATACGAATATAATATTAATTTTTCATAATCGAACATCTCATTTTAGAAGTTACGAAAGAAAACAATTTCATAGAAAATGTGACATAAATACAGTACTTTTCTTCTGTGTGTGTAAAAAAATAAATTTAGAATTTTTTAGACCTATCAAATTTTATGCACGAACACAAAGAATGTCAGAATTTGTAAATTTTATATCATAATAAGTATATAAATAACCGTTCCCATTTCACTACTTCCTTTTTGATTGTGATATAGTATTATTAGCTTATCTTTTCCTTCACGAATTTTTAGTACATGATTTTTTTTAAAAAAAAAAAACTTTACAAAATTTTGAGTACTTGTATGAAAATTGAAGAGACCATTTGTTTCAATCACCAATTATGAACAGAGCGACAAGAAGAATCTTTATTTCTTTTCCAGACTTTCACAATAGCTAACAAAACGCAGTTAGAGCGAATTAGAAGCAAAACGAGAGTAAAGCAGGAAAAGCAAAAACATGAAAGTAAATGTACGCTATGAAACAAAGGAAAGTTTCGAAAATAAAACAAACAATTTCTCCTTTATATATACTTATCCCTTCCTCTCAGCAGAGGGAGCTTTCATCGTCTTATGGTTTCGATTTGGTAGGTGGTAAACCGAGGCGCGATATAGATTGCATTTCGTCTTCCGGTATAGAATATTTGGCAATTCCTTCAATGCAGAATATTATTCCTATTTTTTATTAGGTGTCTTCAATTGGGTCAAATTATTCCTGCAACTTATATTGATTTTTGTTATTTATTTTTATTAATATTTTGGAAAATATAATTGACAAATCTAAATCAAATTTAATTATTGAAGAAAATGGTCAGAAAATTTAATGGCAGAAATGTTGTTTTCATTTCTCCAAATAACTGCTTCGAATAAGTGCCTCTTGATAAAGAAGTACTTTTCAGTTATATTATTTTAGTATGGTATTTGAATTTGCTGTATATTTATCAGTTTTTTTCTTTCAATATCAACTGTTAATTTCAAAATGATTCTCTTTAGCATTCGTAAGAAAGGAATATAATAACATTTTTACAGCTGAATTCACAGAAAATGTTACGTTCTAATGAGATGCATCAGGACATTTTGCTTGGCTGTGAAAATTCATTTTGGTTAGTTTTCTCTATCTTCTCTTAAGGTATCCTATAATTGTCAGAACAAAAAAAAAATATTTTACGGTCTTTGTAGTTGAAATGGAGATCTTGTTAATTTTAAGAACTAACTTTGAAGTGAGTAATGAGAACAAAATAAAACAATATTAAAAAAATATATGCAAAATTTTACAAAGAACAGTTTTAGCCACCCAAGGTGCGCTTTTATATGATTATTATTAAATTACTCAATTAAATATAAGAATTAAAGTAAACAATGAAATATCGAAAAATGGACAGTAGAAAACTTTTCCGAAATTAAAATTAAGGAAAAAGATTAATTATTAAATTGAATATATTTAAGCTAAATGTAATTAAAATTGAAGCAAACGATAAAAAAAACTGAAAAGTGATATGGTACTCTCATCGAATAACATAATGTTCATTTTATTTCAATTACATAACCTGGTGTTAGATCCTGCCAACTAAACATTGTAATCTCCCGATCGTTGTCACGGAGATAAGTTTGGCTCTCAACAGCTCCCTCGCAACGATAGCGAGACTATGCATATTTGGGTTTGACGTATGCATAAAATCGACCAGAACATGTTGTAGCTTCGGGAGTTCCAAATAGAATTGTACCAGTGGCGCGGATGTTTCCTTGCAAACGCCCAAGAAGTTTCCATCCATCAGATGTATGTTGTTAAATTGAGGCTTCAACAACAATATTAGATGTTTTAGTAAAACTAAAGTAACAGCTATTTAAGTAAGTGATGCATGGGGGATGAATAGCCTAACACTGAAGGTCAGTTATACTTTTTCCAAAAGCAAGAATACTAATTTCAGCCCACTTAAGTATTATTTTGCCATTCTTAGCAGCTCCTGTAGAAGAATCACCCAACTGACTCAGAATAAGAAGGTACTAAAATATGACACAAGAAGATCGGTAACTACACATTCTAATTATTCTAATTTATTTAAAAATTTTAAAAGAAGTTTAATTCAAGGAAAACATAAGCGGACGACCCGATAGCTAATAAAAAATAAAGTTAAAGAAAGGTCCGAAATAGAAGAGAGGACGGGGTAACTTCCTCGACTATTCTTTCAATGATTCCTTGCTTTCCAGTGCTGTCTTATATAGAGGTAGCAGAATGATTTCAATTCACTTCGACTGGTTTCCTTTGCTATAATTGTCGTTTCATTCTCATAGTGGTAAGCGTGATGGCAAGCTATAATGGTAAGCGATCACAAATCGTCACAGCACTCTCCTCACCACTAAGATTTAGATTTAGTCTTCGTGAGTGAGGAGAGTACACAGACAGGAAATCTGGAAGCGAAATGCATATAGGAACATCTTCCATACCTGGAAACGATATCAGGAGAGAAAACAATTGAAGGGGTCTCTGTGTCAATTTAATTCGAAAACAAATGAGCTGGCTTCAACGGGGAATGGAAACAAATTGTTT
This sequence comes from Nephila pilipes, assembly GCA_019974015.1. Classification (NCBI taxonomy): domain Eukaryota; kingdom Metazoa; phylum Arthropoda; class Arachnida; order Araneae; family Nephilidae; genus Nephila; species Nephila pilipes. The sequence goes on along the minus strand of BMAW01060283.1, from coordinate 110,684 downwards.
TCCATCATCCCCAAATGTAAACACTTTAGTACTTTTCTTTACTACATTATAGGTACCAGCGTGGGTGAATCTGGTGGCTTTCGAAGATCAATTCATAGGAAAGCGCAAGATAAGCGAAAGAACTTCCTGCTAATGAATGCTGGAAAAGAAGAATGACGAGATGCAGAAACTAGTTTCAAAGCCCAATTATGGCGTCTCAAGGACTGCAAAAATTTTGGAGCACTGGCATAAGCGGAGAAACTGGAAAAAAATTATCAAGGCAGCTTCAATGTAATTTCATAAGCCAATTCTATAGAAGAAGCTCCCATATCATCTTTGTACTTATCCGTATGTTGAGTAACCCTAAAGGAAGAGCACCAAGCCAGCTGTCCAGCAGGTGTGACATCAAAGAACTCTTGAGCTGACGATGAACACAGAACCGTCACTTTGGGGCTGGTAACAGGTGGTCCTACTCTGATTAGCACCTAAATATTTCGAAAGAGAAATAAAAAGACTACTTTGAAATTTAGTGCCTCGATCAGAAGTAATTTTTTCACGAACCCCGAATCTCACAACCCATTTACACAAAAAAACACAGACAATCGGAAATGCCTCAGGCCACCTTGTGAACTTATCAACACACACAAAATCCCTCGAATTGGACTAAAGGGCCCTACAATAGCATAGCGGAAGGGAGAAAATCGGACAGATGAATGATGATAATTGCTAAATTCAAATCTAGTGTGATGTTAAATCTTAGGCTTTTGACAAGCAATGCAGTGTTTACATCAAGATGCGCAAGCCCTATTCATGAACTTCCACATAAATCTGGAAGAAGCAAATTTCTTTGTAGATTTAACTTCTCGGTCTACAAGCTTTGAATGCTGTCAAAAATTTCTTTCCGAAAAGGTTTTGTGACGTTAAAACTTGAAGTACCGGTCGAGACATCGCAAACGAGGGTCTTTTTTGGATGATGCTAATTCCATGGGCATAAGATCCACATTAGTCCCAGAATCAATCAAAGGTTGTATGTCTTTATCAGAATGCTAATCCTCAGCTAAATAACGTATATTACTCAAGTTTGAAAAATTAATTTCTGAAATTATAGAAAAGGAATCAACAATAACATTATCTCCAACATAAATAATACACATATCGGTTGTAAATTGGCTAATGTAACCTAAATGTCTAATTTGACGCGGATGACTATTTACATGTCTTTGCCTAATTGCATAAATGAGGAGTATGCGACCAGTGTGAGTTACTTCATCACGACTTTCCAACATTTAACGAAACTGTTTTATGGCAAAATGCATTGACAAAAGCTCGCAATCAAAAGTACTATACCGTCTTTCATGTAGCAGAGAGTTTTGTGGAAAAAAATGTTAAAGGCTCAACTGCTGATCCTATATTCTATTGAAGTTCTGCATCAACAGCAAAATTCGAAGCATCAACCATTTGTGATAACTGAGCATCAGGAATGGAAAATGATAACTGAGCATCATCAGATGCAACTACACTGAGATGCAACAGTGTAGTTGCATCTGTAATGAGATTTTTGCAGCAGTCATAAGCGATTTTAGTTTCCTCGGTCTATACATTGAGGATTTTATCGCTTTTACTTTTAGTTTTAACAAAATCGTGCAAGCTGATCTGTTTCTCAGCAGCATTTTTTAAAAAATGGGGATACAAATTAAGTGCAGCTGAAAACTGCGCATTTCTTGCACATGTGTCAATAACGAAAATTCGACTGAGTATTGAATTTTTTCATTTGTGCGAGTTTAACAACTATTCCATGATAATTAAGTCCACGGAAAACGAGTTCAACATCCCTTTTATGACTTTCTGCATCAATCGAGGCAATGAGTAGATCATTTACATAAAAGTAACGACAAAGAATGTCCCTGATGATGCTTTCATCGGAGACATTCGTATGCATTTCCTCTGCATGGTTTATGTCGCTTTTCTAAGGACAAAAGTCACGTAATACACGTATTCAAAAAGTCCAATGGGAGGGATCACAGCCATTTTTGGATTATTTTTACTTTGCATGAAAATTTAATGATAATCTCTGACCAGATTGATTTTTCAAAAAATTGTTTTTCCTCGTATTCCATTAACAAAGTCATGAATGTGAGTGAGAGGTTAACGATCTGGTATCATAATTGCATTTAATCGTCTGAAATCAACACAAATAAGCCAAGATCCATTATTTTTCTTGAAAAAAGTAATCGGATAAAGGCTAAGATAAAGGAATTTTGAAGGTCTGAATATACCTTGACATGAATTCACCAAAATTATTCCTTAAAAAAGAAAGGTTTTCAGGATTTAGACGTCGAGTTTTGGCAAGGAGGTCCTCTTGTTTCCGCTATCTTCAGCCACGGGTACTACAGTTTACAGACAAACCATGTACATTAGTCTAACTATGTTTGGGACGTATTGGTCTATATGCTCGCAGGCCTGTCAGATGTGCTTAGCTCACGGCAAATCACTGTCGCTATCGGTTCCTCACCTAACTTTAATCCGATAGAGCATGTGTGGGACATACTTGGCCGACATAGCTAGTCAATAACGTCCTGCATATGTACTGGAACTTCGGAGAGCATTGCTCGCTGAGTGGAGTAATCTTCCCCAAGATCAATTCGATAATTTGATGCTCAGCATACCTAGGCGTTGTATGGAATGTATTTCATCGTCTGGGAGACATAAAAGATAATTAACTCTCATACCAATCATATAATGGTAAGTTTTGAAAGGGAGATATTTTTCGTAATTGCTCCAGGGAACAAAAATCGTAGTTCTTATGAAAGGTATCATATATACACCCATTTTTTTTTTTTTGTTCTTTATCTTTTGTTTAATAAACAGGCTTTATAAATAAGTCACATTTGTTTTGTTTATGAACCTTTATTTGCCGGATCTAGCATTATTCTTAATTTAAAGAAACGAGTGTATTTTAAATGATGTTGCAAAAATTGTAAATTCCTTAAAACCTCATGCTACAAACTTCCGTCTATTCTAAGCACTTTGCAAGGACATTAAAAGCCTTTACGTTTCTTTACTACTTCACACAATAGTTAGATGACTTTCTTGTGGCAAAGTTTTGACACACTTGTTTGAATTGAAATTTGAAATTCAAGCATTTTCTATTGATCACTCATTTCATTTGTCCTTTTATAATATATATATTCTTTGGCTGAAAAAGCTTATATACTTTTCTGACATTAAGTTAAATCTGTAATTACAAGGGCGCATATGTTGCCCTTATCGATGTTCATAAAATTGGAAATGTGCAAAAAAATCAACTTTGGTATCCAATGTCTACAGATAATTGAGTAAGAATGTTTTCTTTCTCTCAGCGGCGTTTTTCCAGAAAATTTTGTTAAAAATTATGAAAACATTAAAAAGAATATTTGTGAATATCTGAAACACCTGTCAATAACTCTCTCGATGTCTATTTTTTAATAAGGCTTTAGATTTATAAATCAAACAACTGGATGCATAGTAAGGTTAGAGACCCTTCTAACTCATTGAGTCATTTTGAACAGTTCTCTAAAGTCTATTTTAAAGATCAATCTTTAATTGACTTCTGCCTTAGTGTACAAATGAATGAACAGTTTTGTCAAAAAATGTTTTTAAGGTTTTATTACCCTTTTGCACAGCATGTCTATAACAGAAAGGATTTTTAACATATTTTTATCTTAAAGATAAATACAGAAACAGAGGAAATACAGAACCTGATGTAAGACAGAAACTGTCAAACATTGAGCAAACTTTGAATTTCTTTGTCCCATCAGAGAGCCACAAATATCTCATTAAGAGGGCGGGTTTTTCTTTTCAAATTTAACGTATATTTAGCCAAGAACCAATTGATTTTTTTGAATCAATTTTGTATTCAGATGTCTCATAATTATGTTTTCGTTTCTTGTTATGAACTGTTGTACTATATGAAAAAAATTGTTTTATTTTAATTATTTTGGTACCTATTAATAATGACTTCACAAGGGGTTCGCCATTTCCTTTCAAATATTAGAAGGGGTTCTCAAGGAGGAAAAGACTGGAAACCACTGATTTAGAATTAAAATTATATTAAAGAGTCAAAAAATCCGTAGGATCATACTGAAGCAAATATTAGGTCATTAGAAAATTTAAAAATAGAATTTGAAACATATGGGCATTTATAAAGCCCAATTCTTTTGAAATTAATTCCTGAAGATATGAATTTAAAGTTCAATAGAAAATGGTCTCCAAATAAAAAAATTGATGTTCAAGAATTGTTAACATTCATTAGAGACAAAATTTAACGCTTCGAAATTTCATCTATTTTGTATGATTCTTTTCGGGTAAAAAATACAAATTTCTCTAAATTTGAATCGAATAAAAAAAGTAAAATAGTTTCATTTAATTGTTTTCGGAGAGTCCATATACGAATCAAAACTGAACCATGTAAGAATTCAAAGGACTGTTTCATGAAACATTGGTTTGTTTTCCGATATGAAAACTGTATGGAGGATAAAAAGTCTAAGATTATAAATTGCTAAATACCTTATATCATCGGCTATTAAGTCTCCATTTGAATATCTCCGAGGTTTTGAGGCTAATTTATTATGCTATTTGAATTGAGAGACTCATCATGTGGTTGAACCGTGACTACTGTAAATTAACTTTACTAATAAGATATGTAGTGAATGGGATATAGAGATCATGTGAAGGTAATTGAAAAATTAAATATATTAAGATTTAGTTTTGTTTAGTTTTTATTAACGTCGCACTAGATGCAACACGAGGGCTATTGGCGATGGACCTCGTAGTTTTGAACCACGGTCAAGTGACGAGGATGACACCTCAGCTGGCACCCCCTCTCTCCTAACATCCACACCACGCTAACGGGAGGACTTTGGGCCCCGACAGATTTAACGTGCATCAGCCCTGGCTACACGACGGGTCTTTGGCGGCCAAGGATCGAACCTGCGACTGAACAAAAACTACCGGTCACGAATCCGAAACCATGATCACCAGGCTACCGCGGCCTAAATATGTTAGGAGAAATAGGAATTAGTGAGCTAGACAGGCAATTATTCTGACTCGGATTCCATTGCGAGAAGTCTATTGGAATCGGAGACAGTTTATTCAATCTTTTTAAGATAAGTAGAATTCTTAGTAATAATATTTGATTAGTGACACTCTTAAATTAACGCTCCACACCAGTAATTCATTTCGATTTAGCTGGAAAAAATAGTTAAATATTTTCTTGACTGATTATTTATCGCGTCACGATGTATTTTACTAATATTGAATCCAATTCATTACATTGAGTAGGTGTGAATGAAAAAATAAAATCTACAAATACAAAATGCTTTAAAGAACATTTTAGTAAAAACACACATAGATATTTTTTAAGTAAACGAAATAAATAATTTACATTAAGAATGTACTTTCATCCCCTTGCGCTCACGTTTTCTCCGCACTCTCGTGTAAAAAATACCTTGAATCCTCTTGCAACCTTTGTATAATTCGGCGAGTGTGCCATGCTTCCAGTCCATGCCACTGGGAAAAGAATTTTCTCGTTTGAACAAACAATACTTGACTCCACAAAACACAAAATTCAAATCCTCTTCCTCGTAATAGTCAAAAAATTGTTCACTTGGAAAAGGTTGCTCAAGATCATAATTCACAGCAAACATGAGCGGCTTATAAATGCCGTCCTCCTTCACAGATTCTTTAAAATGGGATGGACTGACAGCCCAAAATTCTTGAAGGAGTCTAACGTAATCGTAGTCCTTAAATCCTACCATGATTCGACTGTAGATAATTGACTCTAACAGGTCTCGGAAATCTTTCTCGGTGATGTATGGTAACAGGTGATTCGAAACATTTATGAATTCGCTCTGCAGAGGCCAGTTCAGAAGACATTCCAGAACTTGAGCAGAACACGCTTTAAACACATCTTCGTGTTCACTGACGTCTATTTCGGACAAGCAGAATAGCATATCCTCGTAATCTATGGACCTCCTAAACAGAATACTTCTCAAAAACTCCAGTTTCTGACTGCCCTTCAGCTTGGGGAAAATGTTCCGCAGTCCTAAAGGGTTATGAACGTAGACCCAAGCGAAGTAAGACCAGGGTACAGTGCGTTCTTGTCTCTCCCATTTATTTACAAACCAGAAAGGGATAAAAATGGCACCTTCGTAAAAACGTTTCTTCTCGGCATTGGTCATTCTGTTCCAGAGATAGAACGCTTCCTCTTCCAGATAATAATAACATGCGAGACCGTAGCGTTCCGAAACGCGCAGAGTTTCATTCGTAATAAGAATTTTAGCAGTTTCTTCTCTGTCGATTTTTCCTTGAGACTTCCACTGGAAACTATACTGGATTTCACTATTGCAGTGAATGATGTCGTTGTGGTCTTTGAACCATTTGTCAATTTCATAACTAATCAGGCGAACGAGTGTGAAAAGCTCTTTCTGCAGAAGGGGAGACTCTAAAATGCTGAATAATTTGCTCACGACAAGCTTTTCCCACTTTTGACTCGGGAGAAGATCTATTAGCGGCTCACCAGTATACTCATCTTTGGGTTCTATGTGCACTATCAGGTCCACGGAGGCGCAAGTACGCATCAAAGCTTCCGCCCGACATTCGTCGATTCGTAGTGCATGGGCTTTTCCTTCGTACGAAGCCGGCTCCTTGCTCAGAAAAAGGTGCGTTTCACGACAGGGAAAAGCGAATGCGGAACTCCCATACTCCTTCACCAGGTGTCTCACCTCTGGATCGTTGCAAACGGCAACAGCAATCTTCAACATCGCCATCTCCCGGAGTGACAGAGCGGGAGGTTGGTTCAACATTTCGATTCTCTCTTCGGATATGTTTTACATTACTACATCATCATGGAAAAAATATCTGGAATAGAAGAAAAAAATGGGGTGTTACGTATCGCTAAGAACACCCTGTAAAGAAATCAATAATTATTCGCATGGCATTCAAATTTTTAAAATATAATGTGGTTCTCTCGTGTATATCTCTTAAACTAACCTTTCGGATCTTCGCTATAACGTTACTTGATTTAAGAACCTCTGCTTGTGTAAAACCTCTGCCGTAACAAATATTAATTAGAACAGTTATATAGTAGTGTGAGATAGTTGTGTTATAGCGAATGAGATTGGTCAGGCAGCATTTATAAGCAGCGAAGAGTTAGGATGAATAGAAAAAAAACGATGCTAGGCGTATCCTTATGCTGAAAAGAAGGATAATTGAATGTTCTTCTGATGTTTAATCAGACCCAGTGCTTATTCTTGACTCAGATCTAAATTTTAAATTTCTTAGACGAGTAGAATTTTTTAAGATACTCTTAGTCTCTATTCTGCTCCCTATTCGCAACTGATTTTTATTAAACAAGGATGAAATTAAGTTTGTCTGCTTACTTGGTGACTGTCTGCTTACTTGGATCAAATACCAGAGGTAGTGAAGACGGGTTTCTCAAACTGATGACAAAAATAATAATAATAATAAAGATATTACTGCGACCACAAGTCATCAACCAACCACGTGTATTCCAACAAAGAGGCCGGCTACAATTTGTCGAGAGATGCTACACTCGACCAGTTACTATTTTCGAGTGAACTAGCAACTTAACAGTATTTGTAATTTGCATTGCAACTTAACAGTATTTGTAGCATTCAGTGTAACAAGCATTAATGCTTCTACTTTGTAATATAATCTGTGTAGCATAAATTCATTTAGAAATAAATTGTTGTAACAGACATTATAAGAGCAACATATTCGATAACACACTTAGGGTAACTAAGTGCTTCAAATTTTGATTTACAGCCAAGAAATAGGAGCTTCGCTGATGTATTCTATATGAGAAGTTGATAAATACTCGTAGAACGTTCGATGATTCAATTTTGAAATTGTACACACACGAGTCACGCCATAAAGAAAAATATCTGTACTTACGTTTTTCTCAAAATGGAGTTTTTGGGATTCTAGTACACACTTTCCTCAAAATCTACTCCATCCACAGTGCTGATATTTTTCAAATTATGAAAGGAGGTTATGTATATTTGTTTCTAATATAAACTTGCAAATTTGAAATATTATGCAATATTTTCTTAAAAATTACGGAAATTTTGAATCATGAAATTTAAAAATGTAATGTTTTCAAATTTTTATTATATTCAATACTTGTTTATTGCAATACCACACAAACACTCACAATGAGCAAAATAGATATTTTGCAAATTATTTAAAGACATTTTTTAGGTCCAAGCTGGAATTCCAATGTTTATTACCGGACATGGGCATTTTCTTTTTATTCTATTTTGTCTTACCCCCTTGGAGAGTGGATCTCAACAAGCATTTCCTTTCAGGAATCACTCGGAGTCAATGCTTTAAAGTTGTCACACCCACAATACGCAAGCAACACTGTTCTATTGCCCCTTTCAGTAATATATTTATTTTTGTGAGCAATGTCCTTTTTTCAACAGTGGCCTTGGATTCAAAAAGGTTGGCTCCACTGCTTCGAAACCTATTTTGCATTGTAAGTGTTCCACACAAAGAGAGAGAGAGAGAGAGAGAGAGAGAGAAAGTTTAGTGTGTGTTCCTCGACTTAAAAATAGAGGGAGAACCATTATTTTATCACACTACCCATTGAACCTTCTTCTATTTTTTAATAATAAAGGATTTTTTTTTAACTTTATAAATTCAAAGGCAAACGTGTGGCAAAAGTGAATAATTGCATCAATTACATTTTTGAGTGCAGTTATGAAATGTACGTGTGACAATAGTGTACAACTGCATTAAAATACATTTTTGATTACAATTATGGAATGCACGTATGGCAACAGTGAATAATTGCGTTAAACAATGGAATGTACATCTTGCAAGAGCGTATAATTAAATAAAACACACTTTTGACTGCGGTTATGAAATGTGCAAGAGTCAATAGAAAATGTTTGTATTAAATACATTTCTTACTGCAGATATTGAATGTATTTGTGGAAACAGTGAATAATTGCACTAAATACGTTTCTAACTGCAGTTAAGAAATGTACGTGGCAAAGGCGTTTTATTGCAATAAATGGAATTTTGACTGCAGGTATGAGATGTGCATGTGGGAACAGTGTACAATTATATTAAATATTTTTGACTGCACTTATTTGTATTGTACGTGTGGCACCACTATGTAATTGCTTAACACAATATCGACTGCAGTTA
>BMAW01060283.1:79131-96492 GCA_019974015.1 Nephila pilipes | reverse complement strand
TTTTCTAAAATTTTTTTTTAAAAATCAGACAAAAAATAAACAAGTATATTTCGTATGTCCAATGAAATGTTTAAACACTAAATTCATTTATTATTTTTGTATGCTGAAGGTAAAGACCACCAGGTTTTATTTTTGAAATTATATATGAGAACAGTTTTAACAGCTTTTTTCTGTGTTCTTTTTATGAACAGCTTGCTTGTCAAAGAGTATTTTCAATAAATTCTTGTACGTTTTATTCTTTGGACTACTGACTTTTAAACCATAACACATTTTTAAACCTTATTGTTTTTTTTAAAAAAACTTTGCTATTTTAAAAAATAGATATCGAATCCTTTATCTCGGTATGCAGTTTTATGCATTTGTAATGTTGAAAGACAACAAAAACCTTTTTAACATGCTTTCATTAGAAGTCGCGATTATTTTTCTATAAAAAATCGATATAATATTGTTTTTTGCTCCCTCTTAATTCATTCTTCAGTTTTCACTGGCTTATAAAATTTTCATTTAAAAAAAAAAATGAAAAATAATCTGTGAAATAAATATTTCGAGATAATTTATTTTGTTAGTTTTCACGCTATTATCGATATGATAAAATTTAAACAAAATGCGAACTGCAAATTGACATTGAAATTTTAAAGTAAATAGAAAAAATATTTATTTGCATTTGTTTGATTTTTGAATTCCGTAAATTACTTTGAGGCCGCGATAGCCTAAAGGTCATGGTAGCTGACTCGCGGCCCGCAGATTTCGTCGAGTCGAACTTTCGAGCTTTGATATTTCTAAAGAAGCGCCATCCGTGTAGACGGGGCTGATACATGTTAAATCTGTCGAGGCTCAAAGTCCTCCCGTTTCGAAGAAGAATCGATTTTTTTTTTCAAAAATTCAAATAAAAAATTATTTTATTTTATTTAAACTTTAAACAAAAGGAACCTAATTACAATTCGTTTTTGATTATTATTTCTTTTACTTAAAGCTTCCGTCTAACGGCCATTTTGATTTCATGAGCGTAGTGTTAATACTATGGAATTTTTTCTTCCGTTCACAATCTTCTCTATTTTAGATATTCGAATGTGAAAAAGGGCAGCCGAAAGACCGAAAAATAATGAAAGTTTCTGCGGAATGACATTTTCGCCACGAGTTTACAAAATATTTCGAATTTTTTTTTCTTCAGAAAACCCACAAACGAATCGTTAAAATAGAGGTGATTTTTTTTTAATCGATGGAAGAATGTAATTCTGAAGAAACCTTTATTATTTGTTCTTTTTTTCGGCTTCAATTTTTGCATTCGAATAGATAAAGTTGTAAAGATTTGAGGAAAGTAGTAGAAATTCCATGGGATTAACATTACGTTTACGAAATCAAAACGGCCTGTAGACGTTAGCCGAAACTATTTAAAAGCCAAAAAACAAACAAACAAAAACACTAGTATACAACAGAAACAGGCTGTTTTTTCCTCTCCTTTTTTGCTTTTTATGACCAAATTTAATGTTACTCTTCTACCAATAAGTCATAGTTATCAAAATTTTTTTTTTTTTTTTTTTCATTCTTGAAAATACAAGACTTTTAATCACGATTTACATTTAAATTAGGCATTTCTGAAGAATATTAAATAATGAATGGGAATTTTTTAAGATATCAATAACAGATAAAGCTTAATTGCTGTTGATTTTTTTCGATGAAGAAAAAAAACAGAAACACGCAAATTGTAAGATGCTTCTAACAGTTTATGAAGCGTAAAAATAATTTTTTAAATATTTCAAATGATAATTTCTTTTAAAAAAAATATCTTTGCGAAATTATGCATAGAATAAATTACAAAATATAAATAAAAGACCCAAATATTCTCGCTTAAACGAAAAATTTTATTAATCCAAAATGCTAAATTATCACAATCTCAAGCAATGTTTAACCAAGGTTTCGGTATTAAATTCAGTGATGCAATGCGACAAAGATACATAATATACCTGTTTTTACAACCTAGTTTAAAAAAAACTCCTATCTCATACAGTTATAATCTATCTATCTATCTGTATATATATATATATATATATATATATATATATTCCATAAGATCATAATCTTCAGTAAAAGTCAATACCCTCCTCACTTTGGATGCTTTTTCAGTAGATTTCCTCAACGATAGAGAAATCTATGAGTACCACTGTAAAATTTTAATAATAGAAAATTTCCCGGAAGGTTCGGGATGCACTTTAAAAAAATTACAAAAAAAAGAAGTAAAATAAATTTTACTATTTTTGTGTACCTTAAGGTTTAATTTTAAGAAATTTCTAATACAAAGAGATAACATTCTTTTAAAACGAAAAAAAAAATACACTCAATAAATTCTTAATAATAACTTAATGCATTTTTTTAACAGGTTGATTTCTCCTGTAATCATTTATGGAGTCAGTAGGGATACCGTTATCATAAAAAAGTTCACTTTTGTTATGTACTTCGTCAGCAGAACAACAAAGAAAACTTATCTGGGCAGACACTTCACCCATTATACCATAAGTGTAAGTTTTTTTAAAGTTACTTCGTGAAGATTTAATTTTCTGTAAAGTGCAGTAGTTATATAATTTTTGTTTCTAGTAAGACAATCACAAGTTGAGATGTAAGAAAACAATTATTTTAGAAGAGTTTTTATTCATTTTATTTTATGGCCGTGAAGATACTTTTATAATGTGCACTCCCCAAAAAAAGATTAAATTGAAAAGAATTTATACTAGGAACGGACAATTTCAACGATTATGAAGAAGACAACATAGAAGACGATTATATGGAAAATGATTGTGTAGACTTAATTCGTAATTACTTAGGAGAACGTGCTGAAATTTTAAATGATGAAAAAATTCTAATCATCCGCAATATAATTTGCAATAACTGTAAAATATAAATTTAATAATTTTCATGAAATATGCAATTCTCATAATATACCTTACCTCATTTATATGTCTTTATTAAGTTTATGAAATAAAATTCAGTTTTAGGATGAAATTACACCCATGAAATTGTACATGTGATTTTTTAGATGATACCTTTTTAGCGTTAAATCTTATACAACACGCTTCACCTGAAAATCTGGGGTTCCCAGGATTGTCCGAAATCCCGGGAAAATATGACTTTCCTCCCGGAATTATGGGATAAGCTAACATACGCGAAGTTAGAGTCTTACAACTCGAGTATTTTAAAAGTATCTGATTGAATTCTTTTTTTAATGCTTTCCTTTAACATAAACCGAAAGGCGCTTTTAAAAAAAAAATATCACTTTGAAAAGGAGATTATTTTCTCAAATATGTCGTTGTAAAAAGCATCGTTAAGGGGACTCCTCTGAGCAGAGCTAATAAATTAAATTCTTATAAAAAAAAGTTTATGTTCAATATATTTGAACATGAATAAAAAACGCATATCATAAAGAAAAAAAAAAACATTTTCAAACAAACTGTTATTTAAAATTTCAATTTTTCAAAAAATTTAAATATTTATAAATTCCTTCTACTTTAACAAATTATAAAATTTTAAAACAATTTTTTCTCATTTTGTTGGACATGTTTCTCCCAATTCTGTGAAGCGGATTAGTTGTACTACAGTTATTTATAATTTTACAATTATTATTTTTTTTATCAGACACTACGAAAAACAATCTAAAAACAACTGTATCTAATTTCTTGAATTTTTCAACACATAACTATTTGTCTAAATCCTTATTCCGTACACAAAATTATTAAATATATTACGCAAAATGACCAGAAAATGTTTCAAAATTTTATATTTATTACTAAAAAGTACTTTACCATTTTAATTACATGACCGTTTTGATAAACGAAAAACTGAGAAAACGGGGTTTTTTTAAAGTTCTGAAATCAAAATAATTTGGTACACTGTGAAAGAAAATTGAAATAACTGGCTAAATAATGTGGTCTAGAACTAGGAAATTCCATACATGTGTTTAGAAAAGTCATACAATTAAGATAAGGTAATAATTTTTTTTTCAATATTTTGGTCATTTTCGGGCAACTGTGTCCACTTTATTACCTGTGACACACACAATGAGGTAATTTGGGGGAGGGGAAGAAAAAAAAAGAATCGAAAATAATTAAAAAAAAAAATTCCTGATTTTGGACATATGATCTAAATGGCAATACTTAAATGACAACATATGTGAAAATAATGCGCACACATATATTGCTGAAAAATATAATAAAAAAATGTTCACCATAGTAATTCACAAAGCTTATCGCCATTAACAGATAAAAGCGGAGGAGATAATAATTTTTTTAAAAAAAAATGAGAAACCTACTTCGAAAATGAGTTTTTTTGACGTTTCAATTTCATTTGTCACAGAAACACCTCTCCATGTTTTCAACTTTCGGGGTAGAACAGGTTCCAGCCAGTTTCAAGATGGAAGAACTGTCAAGCGCATGCTCATCCATCCTGCTCCCTCCTCGAAAACGCGCCAATGGCGGGCTGGCCATCCACATTCAGCTTATGTAAAATCTTTTTTGATTAGCTGTGTCCTTTTTTTAAGGATTTTTTTAATAACAAACTTAGTGCCTTATTTTAATCCTTTTTTAAAATTGCAACAAAAATCACATTTATTTCAGCAGATTCGATAGCAATGAAAAGCGTAGAAAAATAAAATCTTAAGTTCATAAGAAAACAAGTAGGAAAATGAACTTTTATTTTATGGGGGGTCTATGAGTGAATTTATTTTTAGAAAGGATTTATATTGTTTAAAAAAATGTAAGCAAAAAAAAAAAAATTAATCAAGTTTTTATTTAAAGAGGGACTATTTTCTTATATTTTAAGAAATCGGAAGCAAAAGTAATTCCATAGAAGTATTTATTATTTTTTACTCTTTCAGATGCACTTCATTGCTTTCAAATAGATCAAATAGTAAAGTTATGAGGATTAAAGTGGAAAATCCACAGGATTAACATTAAGCTGACGAAATAAAAAATGCCAGTATACGGGAGCCTTAATTATTTTTAATTTGGAAATTTAAAATAAAAATAAAAAAAAAAAAAAAAATTGTGTGAGCTATACGTGTGTGCAAAATTTCAACTCATTTGGACGTTATTTTTAAACAATAAAACATTAAAGTGGACAATAATATTCTTTTCGGATATTAAAATTAAAACAAACGATAAATTATTAAATTGAATATATTTTAAAGTAAATGTAATTATTGTTGCCTTATAGAAAATAAATAAGTTATGTGCATTTCACACTTTATTTTGAAGAGTAGTCTGTACGATAGGGGGGGGGGCAAATTATACATTACCAATAGCAATAGCCCCTTTGGCAGCTAAAATTATCCCTTTTCTTTCATAATTCGCTTTCCAACTAAACAGTGCGAAATAATTAATATGTTAATATATATTTCGAGCGAGGTATAATTAGTTATTTCAGTAATCTTTACTATAATTCAATATTTATTGCATCAATTTATGAATACTTTCTAATACTTTTTTTTTAATGTGGGGAATTATGTAAAATGTGCAGGCATTTTATAAAAAACTAAACTAACTAAACTGCATTAAAAAACATTCTTAGAATAATTTTCTATAAGTAAATACACAACGTTTTTTTTTATATTTATTTTTTCAAAAAAAAAAAAAATGTCAGTATCATTCAAATAATTTCGGATAAACTGCTTATTTTTTATTTTCTGAATGTTTATTTTATTTGCAGATAATCAGGGCTGCAAAAACGTAATTTAAAGCAGAATACTCTGTAGGGATGATACATTTTTGAACTAATATTTACTAACGTCGCACTCAGAATATTTACTAACGAATATTTACTCAAAATATTTACTTAATTAGAATTCATATTTACTAACGTCACAATACGAGGCATTTGACGGCGAACTTCGTAACCTTGGTCAAGTGATGATAATGATACCTGAATTGGCACCAAACTTCAGATAATGATACCTTAATTGGCAAAACTGAATTCAGTTTATTTGTGTTAGACTAATTTTCCTTTTTTTGCTCTCTTCTCTTCTCTTCTCTTGGTTCTTTGTTTTATAATTTTCTAACGTTTGACTAGTTCACCATTTTCACTCCTTTCATTTTTCTCTTGTTCATTATTTTTAAAAGTAAAGTCCCTGAACCAATCGCTTGTTGTACAATTTCTCTAAAACAGTGATAGCCAACCCGCGGCATATGTGCCACTGCGAAGTCCTAATAGTAATAATAGCGCGTTGTCCATTAGCGTGATAGCGAGTGTGACATGTTTGCGTAGCTCAGTTGATTTTAAAAAATAACACAGAAGATAAGCTTTAAAAAAAAAAAACTTTCTTCAGTTTTGATGTTATGGGGTCGTTTAAATTTTTTTATTTTCACTATTCCCATGATTAAACCTTTGACATGGGAAAGAAAATATGAAGAGGATATTAAAATTCGTGATTTTCATTCTGTTTGGGAAGAGCAATTTCTGTTTGCTCAGCAGAAAACTTACACTCCTGTACATTTGATAAATGGAAATTGGGTTTCCATACAGATTTGAAGACGTATTTCATCAATAAAAATACTCAATAGTCAGACTACACTCCTCGTTCCGAAGTGGATTTGGTTTGGTTTTATTAACGTCGCACTAGGAGCAACACGAGGGCTATTTATGACGGACCTCGTAATTTGAACCTCAGTCACGTGACGAGGACGACACCTGAGCTGGCTTTCCCACTCAATGCCCGCAGGAGGACTTCGGGACCCGACAGATTTAACGTACATCATCCCCGGATACACGACGGGTCTTCAGTGGCACCGAAGCTCGAACCTGCGACTCGATGAAAACTGCCCTCCACGAATCGGCAACCATGACCACTAGGTTACCGCAGCCACGTTCTGAAATGGAAATAAACTATGGTGACGGCTTCTTATGCACTCTCTTTGCTATTGACTCGCAATAAAATGCCTTATTCTGACGGAGAATCGAAAGTAACCTGTTCATGCTCGTATATGCCCAAAATGTCGGTGATATAAAAGTCGAAAATAGGATCCATAAAATAGCTTTGTCTCGAAATATCGCCATGCGTCGTTTAGATGATATAGGCCAGAATGTGGCAGCACAAATTGTCTTTGTACTCTTTTTTGAAAATACTTTTTATTAGCTCCGAATGAAAGCTGTGACATCACATACAAATGCTCAGTTAAACATGTTTATGAGTTGCACGAACGATAATTTTATTATCATGGAAGTACTTCTTAATATGCGTCATCTAGTTTTTAACAACAGCCGAAGGACGTTTTTAAAAACTTGTTGCTGTTGTTGGTTTTAGTAACGTCGCGCTAGAAGCAACAGGAAGGCGATTTGCAACGAACCTCGTACTTTTGAGCCTCGGTCAAGTGACGAGGACGACATCTGAGCTGGCACCCCTCTCTCATAGCATCCACATCACGTCAACGGGAAGACTTTGGACCCCGACTGATTTAACGTGCATCAGCTCCGGCTACACGACGGGTCTTCAATAGCATCAAGGCTCGAACCCACGACTCGACGGAAACGACGGCCGCGAGTCTGCCGCCGTAACTACAAGGCTACCGTGGCCAAAGAAGAAAGAAAGAACTTAAGAATGTAAAGAACTTAAAAATGTAATTGAAGTTAACAAAGTAAGGCAAAATTAAATAATATTTGCGCAGAAATAGCACCTTGCATGGATGGCAGAATAAAAGGGGTTATTGCCTTTCTCGAAAATTAATTGGGAAGAAAAGTTTTCCCCTACATCAACAAGCTCTATATGTGCTAAGAACTTATACTTGGCTTCTGTTGTTAATCTTGTAGCACGCTGTATCAACAAAATACGAGCTCTGAATTGACCGTGATTTCGGGAGCTTTACCCGGAAAGGGAGGCGAGTGTATTGCGTGCTGGCTTCCGAAAGGAAGTGCACTTGCGAGATTTTGGAATTTAAGGGAGTGTATTTTAATAATCTTGAAAAAAAAGAAGAAAAAAAAAAAACCCGATGAACTACCCACTGTGTGCTTGCTACTCATGAATAAAAATTGGCGATGAATTCGGTTTTTTTCACCGATATTTTGGGACATTTAAATAGTTTAAATTTGGATCACCGGGAGAAAATTGTATTTTTCCTACCCTAGTTGGTCATATATTTCTCTTTTGTAAGCAAAGTTTTCCTCTTTCGTTACAATTTTGGTGAAAAAAAAAATCAATATATTTCACATTAATGCTGGAACTAGCTACCAAAGTCAATAATTGCTACCAAAATCAATATAACTTTTTAACATTTAATTTAATGCAGCATTTCACATCAATGCAGGAAATAGCTAACAAAGTCAATAATTCTCGGAACTATGATGGATTTAAATATTAACATTCATTTTGTAGGATTCATTTAGTGCTAGTGTTCAACTATTTTCAAAGAGATAAAAAAAAAATATTGATTTTTTCACAAATTCTTTTGTAATTTCTTTGCAAGACAGTAGTTGCTGCTCACCTGAGCTCAAAATTGAAATTATTGAGTTACAGCACCAAAGAACCTCATAACCAGCTTACAAACAGCATTTTTTCATCTTTGTATATTTTTCATGATAGAAGTTACTCACCTTTTTGTTCAAATTGTGGCACTCGTCCCAAAAAGATTGGCCACCCCTGCTCTAAATGAATCTTCAGAAACTGCATTCGCAAAATTCTGCTTAAAAGTATTTCTTATTGAATGTTTCTAAAACAGCATGAGTTGTTTCAATATTTCATTAGATATGTTCCACAAATGGTTCACATTGGTAAAATTAATTTTATTTTATTTATTAGAATTAATTCAACTTTAAGAAATAAAAGAAATATATGGGACAATGTTCAATTTTTTACTGAATATAAGATTTTTATTTCCTTTTCTTTACAAAGTGAAAGAAATTATATTACATCATGCATATTACTCAGACATTTAACATACTTTGAATTAATTAATTAGTCTAGTTGTCTGAAACTGAGAAATTGGACACAGAACACCACATTGAGAAAATTTAACCGTTTCTTCCGCTTCCCTATCCCAAAAATAAGTAAATACAATTTATTTGAATGATGAAGGCAATTGAGATGCCTTCGATAAGGAAGTTTAGTTTTTATTAACGTCGCACTAGAAGCAACACTAGGGCTATTGGCGATGGACCTCATAATTTTGAACCTCGGTCAAGTGACGAGGATGACACCCCCTCACCTAACTTCCACACCACGCCAATGGGAGGACTTTGGGCCCCGACAGATTTAACGTGCATCAGCCCCGGTGGGTCTTTAGCAGCCAAGGATCGAACCCGCGACTGAACGAAAACCGCCGGCCTCGAATCCGCAACCATGACCCCTAGGCTACCACGCCCATTCGATAACAAAAAAATATGACCTTATGCCACTTTTAAATATCCCTCACTTTTTTAAATTAAAAGCAATGGAGATCAAATTTTAACGTCGAGATATATGTATGTTTATGTTTCTATTTACATAAAAGGAAAATCACATTTTATAGTACCAGTAAATATGTACGAGCAATTAATAATCAGTGGTGCATTTAGGTGCTCTTCGCCTAAAATTTTACTGCATTTATAAATTTAAAAATTTACAGACTACTTATGAACGTAACATTCTATACTTTTAGCATAACTGTAATTTCAAAAATTAAATTAAATCAAATTTTTTTTTTAATTTATATTTTAGGAGTCAAATTTTCTATAATTGGTATAGTGGAAGTTCGAGTAGTACCTTACATAGGCTAGCATTGGACAAGCAATGTTCTTGTATTTGGAGCAAAGGACAATATCTGTCATGTTGGGCGAAGGAAGAAAGCTCAGATGCCGCCTTATTTAGTCAGCGTTTATAATTCCTTATTTATCACCACTATTTTAATTAATTTTGTCATCTTAAATTTATTTTCTTATCTTTTCAGATAAATTACCTCACATAAATGTAAATTTAACAAATTATTTCGATATTGCTTGTCTAACACTCATGTAAAAATCTCTATCCCACACATATTAATTCTCAACTCTTGGTAAGTGTAATTACTAATGTTCTGTCTCATCCAAAAACATTAGCCAACCTAGGGATTAAAGCCCGAGAGGGTTATGCCCCCCAAAAATTAGTATTTCGCATCAACGGCAGTGTTGTTGACACGTGGCAGAATTTTTTTTAATAGTGCTTTGAGTGAACAAAGTTAATTTCGGATTCTTATAACTTGCTGAAAATGAGTGTAAATTGTTGATTTTTTGTATATTGTTTAAAACAACATCACAATCCTTTGGTTATGGCCGTTAATCTCCTTAAGCCTACTAATATATATGTGGTAACCGATATTTTGTTCCATGATGTTCGGGTTGGATCGGACACAATTTAAGGTTGTTATGAATTATATTTTCCCAGATTTTTTTTTTTTTTTAGTAATTTTTATTTTTATTTTTCAGAAAAATATGGGTAAACTATGTGAGAGCTTGCTTTATGTATGATTGCTTACGAAAACATCTTTTTAGATTCAAAATTACCCCTTCCTCGGTTTGCACTCTGTGCAGCTCTGGTGAGGATATGGACTCCGCTCATCTGCTTCTCTGCCTTGCGCTTCGAAAGTCTTTTCTTTCTGAACGTTACTGGGAGGCTAGAGACATGTTGGATTAATGAACTTTGATACAGCCTTTGTTGTTCTTATTTTGAATTTTGTTCTCTTATAATTGTAATAGTTTTTCCTTTCCTTTTCTTTTTTTTTGTTGCTGTAAATATTTATAATTCTGCCATTAAAAATAAAAAATATCAGAGCTGGGATGAAAAGACTATGAAAGAAGCTGTAGAAAAAGTAAGAACGAAGGAAATGACAACTAGGGTAGGAGTTAAAAATATTCTGTTCACACAAAAACACACTAGGTGGTGATAAATTAAGATGTTTTACCGAAGATAAATAGGTAGAAATAAAACCATGTTTGGGAAATGTTAAGAACATTAGTGTGTGTGTGTGTGAGAGAGAGAGAGAGAGAGAGAGAGAGAAAAACAGGAAATTGTGTTGTTATCTGTTCATATTAAGAGCTTGGATAGCCATCTCATGACCCTAGGTAAGGAGGAGTTTTTGAAACTCGTCTATCAATATACAGAAAAATTTAAAATAAAGCACCATTTCAATAAAACAAAAGGAAAGGTTAGGTAAGAGTAAACTCAGAACAAAGATAAAGTAATCACACCATGCACTTGTCTTTAATACGAATTATTAAATTTTCAGACTGTTATTATTTTAAAGTTTTTCTCTTTATGCCTCTTTCTTATCATGTATCAACTTATTTTTAAGATCTGTAACTTGTACTTTATAAATTTCTCAAAAATAATTCTGCCTACTAATAAAAAGTTGTTAACGAAACAAAAAGTACATATTTTCTTGCACTTTTTTTTATGTCTGGTACAATCCTCGAAATTGATAAAAAAAAAAGTCATATTTATAAAAAGTGTAAAGAAAAAAAAATAATTGAAATATTTATTTAAGAAAAAATGTGCTTTAAGATGAGTGTTTTATAGGAAAAAGTTTTGTATAGAATATAATCTAGTCCAAATGAACTGTAAAAACATTTTATTATAAAGGAGAAAAGCTTCGATGCCCGATACTACCCGACCTTCCCTTGTACATATTGTGCCATACTTAAAATTCGTGAAAGTTTATTAAAAAAAACATTTGTATAAGGAAAAATTTTGTTTCATAATATACAAAATATAAACCCAATGGATAAAGTAGATTTTGAGGAAAGTGTACCAGAGTATCCTAAAAATCCATTTTGAGAAAAACGGAAACACACATTTTTTTTTTCTTCATCACGTAGCACGCTTATTTACAATTTTAAAATTCAATTTTCAAGCGTTATATTCGTCAAATTTATGTAAATAATAAATCTACGGAATCAACGAAGCTTTTTTAACAGCAAAATTTAAAGCATTTTATAGTGTCTAAGTTTTAATCATAGCCTAAGATGTAAAAAGGGATTCTTTTATAAATTTTTATCTCCTGAATCTGATTGACAAAATAAAACATTTCGGCTAGCACAAACATCTGGTGTCCATAAAATTCTTAAATGATAATAAAAGAGGCCCAAAAAGATGGCAAATATAAGTGAGGAGAGCAAAAGGACCATACACTTAAGCTTTTAATGTTCGGATTTAATTATGCATAGTTCTGAACAACAGAAAGTTTCCCTAAAATCTTGATTCTTGTTTTATTATCCTAGACTTATAAAAGCTTCTGCTGTCTGAAGTTTTGATTTTTTTTTTAACTTTCTCTTAAAATTTTTAAAACTCTTTTTTTTTTTTTTTTATGAAAACTTTTCTCTCTGTTGTTCGCATTAACTTTTAAAGTATTTCTCTCATTTTTATGATTTTAAATCACTCCTGCACGAGCGCAGAACCTAACTTCAGTTTCACAATAGACGTTATTTCAACCAGTTCGGGGATAAAAGCCCGGGAGGGCTAAGAATCTCGAGAAAGAAATTTTTCAGCAATTTAGGATTTTAATCTCCGTATCAGATCCGAAGCAGGTCTTCGGCTTTTACCTGGCCCAGAATTGCCTCAGAATAATATAATTTAAAGACATTATCGTTTTTTTTTTTAAAAAAAATGAAGAAAATACCTTGTAAGGTTACAGAGAATTTTTGAAAAGTGAAAAGAGCAAGAAATGCAGTAAGTGAAATTACACGCTTTTGGCGACTGAAATGAGAAGCGAGCTAAAGTGTTATAGGTTTGCCATAACTTATTGGGGATAAAACTAGAATCTTAGAATGCGCAGTTCGTTGCAATGCTTCTATTAGACTGCGCAGCTAACTCTACGCGCCTCGTTGCCGCGCATGGCTGCAGAAACGACATGAGCTTTAATTTAGTGTACAGCGGGGAAGCCGAATTTACTCAGTGAGTGGGTGGAAGTACAGGAGATCCTCGCGGACTCCGCTAAGAAGAGGGGGGACAGGAGTTTGTCCGCGCTTCTTTTTGAAGAGAGTTGCATATTTCATGTTAATTGTTGACGCACACTCCAAAAAAATCTCCTACGTCAAGAAATGAAATTTTTTTTTAACTCGAAGCTCTTGGTTTAACACAGGTTTTTCTAAATGATAGGTCAGGAAAAAATATTGGTACTGGATCCCGTTCGCCCGGTCTTTACTTCATAATACCGTAACTATCAAAGCGATGTGGAATATCATTGCTATCTTTTTGATTTTTGGAGTAATTTAAATCTGACCTTATAAGGTAACAACGTTATTATTTTTAAAGAGAAAAAGAAATTTGTAGTTGCTACAGAAAAACTTAATTTGTGGTCACTTCGTATCGAAGATGTTTATTGTAAAGCTTTTATAAAGCTAACAGAATTCCAGAAGGAATGCAATGGGAATTCATTATCGGATGATATTTCAGCTGCTATCGAGGAATATTACCTAAGACTGGAGATAAATCTTCGCGAAGATTTTCCCTCGATCAACAACGACTAATGATGAATAAAGAATACATTTACATTTCACGTAGAATCTGAGACAGAATTACGGATTCAGGTGTTGAATCTACAGGGTTACTCGAAACGATTCATCCGATTTCAAAAATATATTTTTTCAAAAATAAACGACACACAACAAATAATACACGAATACAAAGAAAAACAGTAAAAGTTTTATATTGTGAGCAATAAGTGGCCCTCGTGCGTTCTTCGTGAAGCTAGTTCACGACAACTATTTTAGAAGCTTTCATGGAGCTACTTCGCAGCTGGATTGGTCGAGAGAACCAGATGTCTTGATGTTACACAGCTGGCCCCCGAAGTCACTTGATATGCTATTCCTATGTCTAATCATCTGATATCCCATGCGATCTCGTCCTTGAGGTCTTGTAAAAGATGAAGTGTATGCGTCACCAATACCCTTATATTTATGTGAACTTAAACAACGGATTTCTGCTTCTGTAAATCAATTGCCACCGAAATTTATAACGTGTTTGACAGGAATTTACATAACTAATTGACATTATGCATGTGACTAAAGGAAGTTATATCGAACACTTACAAAAAAAAACTTCGATATTTCCCCTCTGGAATCATACATTATTCACAATTCTGAGTCATTCATTTTTGAAAATATGGAATTTTGAAATCGAATGAATCATTTCGAATAACTCTATGCAACCGAACTGTCGTGTGACACATCACTCTAAGATCACATATACGTGAGAATACTACTGATGAATTGTTGGCTGTCGTGTCATCAAATGCATTTATTTTTAGCAATAAAAGCTGTACAATTACTGATGCCTTTTGTCACGACCTATAAAAGTGAAATCTGATTTTCAGCACAGGTTTTCCTTAAAAAAAATATAGAATCAGATTGCAAATTGAACCGGATCTGAGAATTGAATACCGTCTTTTCCTCCAAACGAAAAGTTCTTAGTTAGTAGGAAACAGCTTCACACTTCTCGTTAATAATCTGATGTTAATAAAATTCCCTGTTTCGCAATAATGTCGCATAATCAACTATTAAAATACATGAGATTTATAATGATATCTAAAGAATTTTTTCATTTTATCCATAAATCTCAAAATCGGCAATGCTTTTTTATTGGGTCACGACAAAGAATCTTAAAAATAACCGGGTCACAAGAAAAAAAATAGTTTGGGCCTCAACACATACCTATAGAGTCTTTAATTATAACACAGAGAAAAAAAAATCTAGACCCACACATTTTTTCGTAGAAATTAGAGCATATGAGTTTCAAAGACTTACAGCACGATTTTTAAATTATCCAAGATATTCTTTTTAAACGTATCTGCACTGGTATATTACTCATGAATATTTACTTCTAAGAGTTGTATTTATAAATAATTTCGGAGCAACAGGCACGTAGAATGGCTCATTAAGATCGATATCGATTTTGGATGCGTTGTCATCGCAACCAGCAGGTCCGGCACAGAAAATATTTCTTCGATTAGAGAAAATTTCTAGTGTGTTGTCGTCTTATATGCACATTAAATACATTTCGGAAGCATCGATTTTTGCATTTCACACGTATATGTTGAATGAGTAAAAATTCGATTTAAAGCAAATATTATGATTGAGAAAACAGAAAGAAATTTGAAACTAATTTACCTGTTGCACGTCGAATTTAATACGTCTATGCATTTTAAGCGTAGAACTGTAAACACGTATACATGCTAGAATATGGTCCTGTATTTATTGTAAGGAAATTAAAATAAATATTTAAGAATTATCGTGTACCTCTAGCTTTTAATATGCATATTTATACATTAAATTAAAAGAAAATTTTAAACTGAAATTAAAAAGTATATATAGAAAGAAATCCATTTACTGCATCAAAATTTATTAAATAAATTTATACACGATGTTATGATATAATGAAGCAGGTTTTTTTGAGGGGAACGTTTATCCCCCCCCCATTATATAGAAAAATAATGAAACTATTAAGATGTAATATTATATACGAATGTCATTCAATAAGTCCTCAGAAAAAGATAGAAAAACTAATAATTTTAGGTGATTTTTATTTTTATTTTTCGACTTAACATCTTTTTAGCTCTCTGCACTTTTCCAAGAACTTCCTTTTTAAAGTCATCTAAAAAGTAAGATTTCGGAAGGCTCTCAAAATATGCATTTGATTGGGCGATGACCTCTTCATTCGACGAGAACCTCCGAGTAATTTTTTTAAAATAAAAACAAAAGTCAGTGGGTGCCAAATCTGATGAATGTTGTAATAATTAGAGCATTAATTTCATGATTTTAGGCATGGAAATTGCACTCGTGTGCACCCGTGCAATGGCTTGATAGAAGAGGATCTTTCTCTCTCTTTTTTTAAATAAAAACGTTTCTTTTTTCTCTTTATTTCTTCGCTAAACCGGTGCAATTATGGCGCATTATGCTCTTCATTTAATATTTTTCTTTTTTCCAAGTAATCGGCGTAGATGATTCCGTGCGAATCTCAAAAAACCATTGAAAATTCCCTTGCTAGCCGATTTCACTGTCTTTGCTTTCTTTGGAACCCGTTCACAGTTCCTTTGTCTCTGGAGCGTATAGTGTATCCACGTTCTGTCTGTAGTAATGTATTGACGCAGAAACTCGTCAAGATTGCGATGAAAAAGCGCCAATATAATCTCAGACTCGAACACATGATTGCGTTTATTTTCCATTGAGAGCAAACGCTGCACCCATCTTTCAGAGATTTTTTTCACACCCGATTTTTCGTGCAAAATTGGAAACACTGTACCTTGCGATATGCCAACGGCCTCAACTATTTCGCGCACTTTGATTCGTACATCACTCAAAAACATACCGTTTTACATATATATTATTATTAATTTTTGGTTAAAGAGGAGGATATTTCCACAATTTTTAGAATTTTGAAGTTACGAAAGAGCTCAGAAGATTGCCATTTCCATAAACTAACCTATTATGTACAATAAAGAAAAATAGATACTTTCAAAAAGTGAATGGGAACATACATTTTTTCCCCAGGCAATTGACTGCTCCTGCTCTAAAACCCTTTAAATTATCAATTAATTATCTCTAATTGCTTAAAAAGTTTTCGATATCAAATCTGCGATGTTAGAAACAATCTTTATTAAAGGACAATATAGTGAAAAACATTTAAAATGAAAAATCGGTTAATACAAAATACTATGTAATTTCATACATATATGTGTGTGTGTGTGTGTGTGTGTGTGTGTGTGTGTGTGTGTGTGTACTTAGCCCGAAAAGATTTCACTTCTCGAACTCAGATTTTTTTTAGCTTATTTTTTTCGGCACACGGAACAAAATAAACAATGATTGTTTCTATTGCTAAGTTACCGCGTGTCTTTGGGTGAGTAGAAGTTTTGTTACTGCCAAAAAAATGTCCAGTTACTGGTCACTTATTTTCCGAATTCTGTCATGGGTGCATCGAAACCAGTGAATTTGTGTTGAAATCAGCGAATTTATTGCCAAAATCGGTGAATTATACGTTTTTTGTACACTATGCGAAAAAAAAAAGATTTGCCTTATTATTTGATATGATCTCCTTGAGATCGGATTAGAGCTCTGTTTCGAAGTGATATTATTTCAGTAAGTTTCTGTGTGGCTTCTGAGCTTATTGTCATACAGGTAACAGCTGTTCCAGTATATCTTTATGATTTATATCCATTTATTTCATTAATGAATGGGTTTAGATCCAGATTTTGTGCTGGCCAATTCATGTGAGAAATTCATGTTCCCTGAATAATTTGTACTCGGTGGATCTTGACATACTCGTCATGGAGTAGACCAGTTCCATCGTGGAAGAAAAAAATCTTCTGAAATTGCTGTATAATGTTGTTGATAAGACCCACTGAAGCAACTCCAGATCATAATACTTCCCCCTGCTTCATGTAT
>BMAW01060283.1:67384-79121 GCA_019974015.1 Nephila pilipes | reverse complement strand
ATCCTGAATTTCGACCCATCAGACCCCGCCAAACATTTCTCCGCTACTCAACAGTTCGATCTATATGCTTTTTAGCAAATTAAAGCCACTTTTCGGTTAATCACAGAAGCAAGTGGTTTTCTTATGGATCTACAACTGTTCCGTTCCTTTAAGTTTTCTCGTTAAATTCGGCTTGTGGAAATATCGCTATGTTCACTGTTAAACATTGCCATGAGTTCAACAGTCGATTTTTTACGATTTTTGTTAGTGTCACTTAAAAGATCTTCGTTCCTGAGAATTTAAAAGTTTTTCGACCTCATTTAATACGAGATGTTAGCAGTTCACCACTATTCTTCCAGAGTTTAATAATGCTCTGGCCACTTCTCCTCCCAATTCCAGTAATTTCAGCAATATCTTTAATAAATTAATTTAAATGATGCAGCCCTGTAGTTTGATCCCTTTTAAACATGTGTTCCACGGGAGAGTGGAACAATTTCAGATATACTTCCTAAAGAAGTGATCGATTATACAGTGCTTCAAAGGAATAAGCAGCGGCAACATGTGAATCCCTATGCTACTAAGCCAGACTCTTATGTATCTGCATATCCTTTACGAGTAAAGTTTATTTCAATTAAAAAGAATTAGTGTTGACCATAGCAAAGTCTTACTTTAATTCTATAGAAAACAAGGAAACTAATGCTGTGAGTTGTTCGAAAAAAATGAGGTGTCTATTGAACTAACACTCCAGTTTAATGACACTGACGAAGAGGTGAATCCACGAACATCGCAACAAATCCGTCAGAGTTACATGAATCTCTTTCCTCTCTCTTATGGATTCCACTTATTCGAAGTAATCTAATTGAGCAATCGAAGAAATTTTCTTAATTTCATCCATCGTAAGAGCTGAAATATATCCAAACCCAAAACTTCTCACATACACACACACAAAACTATAAGCAAATTACTACAAAAACTTACAGCACAAAAGTGGTTAAATCTTACCCAGCTTCCAGCCATACAAAATTCCTAATTTGAACTGAGTTTAGAGAATGAACTTGCGGTGGTGACATGAACTTGAGAAAAAAACCCGGTTTTTTCCTTTGACTGCCAGTTCAGTGAATAGTGAATGCGGATCAAATTCCAATGAAACTTAGAATAAAAGCAGTGACCGGGATAACCTAGTAGTTATGGCCGCGAACTCGCGCAGCTGTTTCGTTAAGTCATAGTTTCGACTCATGATGCCATTAAAGACCTTCCGTGTATCGGAGCTAATGCACGTTAATTCTGTCGATGCACCAAATCCTCCTATTGGTATGGTTAGGAGAGGGAAAACTACAGTTCAAGTGTCACTCTCGTCACTTGACCGAGGTTCAAAATGACGGGCTGACATCAATAAACCTTTGTTGCTTTTAAGACCAATGTTTCAAACAATCAATCAACCATGAAGTAAAAATTTATTTAGGGCATTTTATGTTAAATTCTGCTAAAGGAATAATGGCCTATGTTATCTTACATCCCTCATCATTAAATTTGCTGAAGAACGCTGTGCTAAATGAGAACATTTTATTTCAGAAGTTAATTTATCCACTGGCACTATCATATAGTTTCCTTTGATCTGTTAGCAGGAATGTCTTGTTTAATTACGATGATAATTTTAGAAGTTGCGTAATGGATTTTTTTTTAATGAATGTACATTCATTCAAAGCAAAAACAACTCAGCTATGTTCTTCAATAAACTATAATTTGAACTCTTTCAATGTCAATATAATACCAATTTAATTTCTCTGGCCAGACTGACTGAAATTATTGTTCACGAAATAGTAGAAAAAAGATTTTGCTCCTTCATGTTATTGAGATTTCGGTGCAGATGTTCCCCCCCCCCTCCTTCACTTTTGGAGGATAGTTTTTCAACTACGTGAGGGAGATGGGTGCGTGACTTAGAGGGTCTGTGGCCCGATTCAAACTCCCAATCCTTGGGTCAGAAGAAAGCTCATTCGGTTTAACATCTGAGCCAAAAGGGATTTTCCTTCGAGTTGTTATTAAAGCATTTTTAACTCCTGTCGAAGAGTGCCGCCGCACTGCCCACTCGCCTCCACACCATCGCGAACATTCGAAGAGAGAGACAGAATGAACGATATATATAGGGTTATTCAAAATGATTCATCCGATTTCAAAATTCCATATTTTCAAAAATAAATGACACAAAATGATAAGTAATACATGAATGCAAAGGAAAAATGTGGCAATTTTTTTTTATCAAGTTTTTGATATAACTTTCTTAAGTTCCACGAGTAATGTTAATCCGATACATAATTTCCTGCCAAACACGTTGTAAAGTGTCAGTGGTAATGGATTGTACAGCAGCAGAAATCCGAAATTTGTGGGTAATGGTGGTGCATACACTATCTTTAATAAAACTCCAAAAAAAGAAATCGCATATCAAGCGACTTAAATGGCCAACAGTGTAACATCTGGTCATCAACTGTTAGACTCGCGCAGGTGTAGCATGTGTTGTCAGGTGCCTCTTCCTGACAACACATGCTACAGTGAAGGTAGATGAATGTGTAAAAGTTTACGTCGGAAGAAACAAAGGCGCTTAACGTTGCTTTAAAAAACAAAACTGTGAACAGAGTTATAGTAAAAAAAATTTTTACTCCGAGAAACTTATTTTACATTGTACATCTTTCTTTCTATAATATAATTAATCGCATTGCTTTGAACACCTAATGAAATGTCATTTAACACAAGAAACCTATAAGAATATTTTATATTCTTATAGATCTCTTCGTTATAAATATATAGAACGAAATATAAAACAGAAACCTAAAATCACTGGTTGAATGTGTTGGAATCTTATTATTATTATTATTTTTTTTTTGGTGTTTATAAGCCATACTTTTTTTTACCGTGATTATCACTGATCATTGTTGATTTCTCGATATACTTCTATTTAATCGTAATATATGCGTACTATTATACCTTTGATGAAAGTTATATTGTATTGATCAATACTTCAAAAAATAATTGCACTCCATTAATATAGCTAAAACACAGTAAAATGATATAAAACGTCACATTTTACTTCTCTGTCTTAATTCGCATAAAAAGAGTCGAAACTAAATTTTGAAATTGTGTATGTTTCGATACCTTTACATTCCCCCCCCCCCCCTAAACCCACTTATAAATTTCCAATCGCTGTCACTGGATTCCGCGAGTCTAAGCATAGAGTTTCTATTACTCAAAAAAATTTTGATCCACTTTTCTCTGTTAATGCAGGATTTCATAACGTTAACATCCTTGATAGATACAATCAAAAATGTAGTTAAGTGTCCTCAACCCTATGCCCGAGAGCAGTGTTTTACTTACGACCACGATAAAAAATTACGCAAGTTTGAATAATGTGTAAAAAATTTTGTAGTTCGTGATCAGAGAAATATAAGAGTATCTGATAGTTAAAAAACTTATTTATTTCTAGCTATATGTTTGTCAATTAAACTTGACTTTTTTTTTTTACCAGACGTCCCTTTTTGAAGGTATTGTCCCGGTCACTTTTTGCATTTTGTCTAGGCTATTTGTAAAATCTTTAAAAAATATCATATATGCACACATGAATAATAAATAAATATTCTATTATTACTCTATGCTGTTATTCATATATATATATATTCTATTATATCAAAAATACAAATATCGTGCATAAAGGTTAGCACTAAATATATAAATATTGCATTATATAAATTTAAGAAATTATATATTTATATAGATATTGAGGATAACTATTTTTTAACAAGAAACTGTAAAGGAAGGCTTTGTTAAGTTAAATTTTATAAATGTTTAGATGCATCTCGGATCTTCAGTTCTTGTTCCAAACGTTAAAGATGATGTCATACTACACTAATAGGTGTGTTTTTAAAAATGGTTCATTATAACTGTCACAGTGAACATATTCTGATGTAGTAAAAAAAGGGAGGACTTTCTGATTCCGAGGCAGATAGCAAAAAGCTAAATGCATTTTATGAATGACAACTGTTGTTTATAGAAACCGATGTATTTTTTGAAATACATTAGAATATTAAGACACTTTAACTTTATTTGCAGAACATCAAATTGATTAAAACTTCATTTTTATTTAGAAAGTGATCTACATATTTTATTCGATCAAACAAGTCATAGAACTGTTATCATTCATCAGATTCCAACAATTTAGGTTTGGAACCTATGTCTGTAACGTCAAAAGAATTTTAATTTCAAGGAAACCCCTATATTTATTCGATAATGGGAAGGAGGGGACAAAGCATGGAAACCTATGCTGAGATGATTACAGCACTGACCTACAATAATTATTCCTCCTGGCAAGAAAATGCCAGAGGAATTCTTACGGAACGAGACTGTTCGGAACTGGTTGCTGGTTTTGAGATGGAGCCATTTGCAGAGGCCATCAGAAAGGAGCAGAAATTTTTTTGTCAAAGAAAGAATCGGGTACGCTTTATCATTTATTTGAATAAATCGAAGGACTTGAGACCTTTAATAATTGAATCTGAAAAAGAGAAACACACTTGGGAAATAAAAAATACACATTTTCAACCTGAAAGCAGAGCCCGAAACATTGGACTTTTATATAGCTTCTTTTCTAGTAGGGTTGAGTGGCCGTGGTAGCCTAGTTGTCATGGTCAAGGATGGCGTTGTTTTCGTCGAGTCGTCAGCTCGAGCCCTGATGCCACTAAAGGCCGCAATGTATCAGGGCTGATGCATGTTGTATCTGGTCAAAGTCCCAAGTCCTCCTATTCGAGTAGTGCGGAAGTTTGGAGAGGAAGGTGCCAGCTCAGGTATCTTCCATCAGGTCATCTGACTGAGGTTCAAAATTATGATGTCCATCACCAATAGTTCTCGAATTGTTTCTCTCCGTGTGATGTTATTAAGCAATTTCATCATATCCAATTTTCTATCCAACCCAGAAAAGCAAAGCTAAGAGTTTCAGTCCTCCCCTGTTTGCCAAAATATTATAGGAAAAGGAAAGAAATTTTTCGAAAATTTACGTAAAATATATAAAGATGTTTTCAAAGAAAAATTTTCACATTTTTACTTTAGACAGTTTTAAAATTTTAATTTTTTGAAGCATTTTTATGTTCGCATACTTTAACAGTTTCGCTACATTTATACAGTGAGAACAAAATAAATAAATAAAAAAAAAAAACTTAGACAACAATGGTAGATCGCGAAAATATAATTACTTCAAAACATTACGTAAATATAACATATTGCAAAAACTTCAAACATAACATAAATATAATAATATAATAACCTTGAAAAAGGAAGTTAGTAAAAGTAAAAACAAAATAGTTTGAAGTATAATGCTTTAAATGTAATTATTAACTTCAAAGATAAATTTTCCTAGATTTGTGCTACAAATTTATAGATTCATTCATAAGAATGCAGTGGTTCAACAAAGAAACCGGACACTGGTTTTCTCATACTTCAGCCTGTATTATGATGCTTAAAAATACATAGTATAACAAAACCAAATACGAGGGAAAATCACGATAAGATTTATCTACAATTAGCATGATAAAAAGAATTGCAAAAGTTATTTCATTCATTGAAAATATATAAACGCTAAAATTATACACAAAATAAATTCAAAAATGAACTCGGACACTCAGAGTTGAAAAGAAAAAATATAAATAAGAGACTTAATATTTTGCAGTTCTTTATGTTTTATTACGGCTCTCAATCTTTTAGGCATTGACTCGACAAGTTTTTTACAAAAAATTTGGATCTAATTAACTTTTGAGACCACACAAGTTGGAGTACATTTTTAAGACTATTTTTGTCTTTAGTATGTTTCTTTAAAATTTATTTTCCAAATATATACCCATAAATTTTCAAACACATTTAGGTCAGGTGATTGTGGTGTTTCTAACACACGTGGGCATTTATACAAAAGAGCTATCAGTGCACTGTATTTGCTGTGTATTGTGCATTTGTTGAATATTTGTATGTACTGTTCTTATTTGCTGTGTAATTGCATGTATTGTGCTATTAGTGCACTGTACTGTGTGTGTTTTGGATCATTGTCTTTGTAGTAACTCAAAACCTCCTTAAGGCTCCAGTCGATACACCTCCACGAATTTCCCTACCTAATGTTAATCCTATGGAGTTACTTACTTTTAAGTCTCATATCTGGAATATTTATTTTAACTGAACGGAATGGAGTGCTTTTGAAAGAGCATTAATAAAGGAAGGCTTCTGTGGAGTTACTTTTTTTCCCATTTTTGTAAGTATTTTTAAATTTTTATTAAAGATCTGAAAACTCGCACCGGGGCACTAAATTGATCATAAATATACTTTGAATAATCGGACAAAAAAAGTAATTCCACAGAATCCTTCAATTTTTTTATGCTCCTTCAAATGCATATTTTTTTAAAAAAATTTAATGAAAAGTGTGTGTATGTATATATATATATATATATATATATATAATAGAAATATAATTTTTTTTTTTTAGTTTTTATTAATTTCATTCTAAAAGCAACACGAGAGCTATAGAAATATAAAATAAATATATGTTACAATCTGTGTCTTTTAGTTATAAAAATCAAACTTTTAATAAAAGCATGTGCTTTGATATAAATGTCCCTTGAAAATGCATGTCCCTTGCAATATTATCAACAAAATTCTAATAATTATTTCAATTGATACAACCAATCATACAGCAATTTGTTCTGACTAGATATCGGCTTTTTAGCCACCCAAGGGGCTATTGTTTTAGTTGGGTCAATTTTGTCGAGCCAGATCACTTTTCAATTTTAACTACATTTAGCTTAAATATATTCAATTTAATAATTTGTCATTTCCTTAAATTTTAATTACATGTAGCTAATACAAATTCAATTTAATAATTTATCGTTTCCTATAATTTTAATTGCATGTAGCTGATAAAATCAATTTAATAATTTATCGTTTGCTTTAATTTAAATTACATTTATCTTAAATATATTCAATTTAATAATTTACTGGTTCCTTTAATTTTAATATCGGAAAAGTTTACTATCGTCCATTTCTCGATATTTTATCGTTTACTTTAATTCTAATATTTCATTGAGTAATTTAATAATAATTACAAAAAAAGGCGCACTTTGGGTGGCAAAATCTGTTCTTTGCAAAACTTTGTATATATAACTTTTTATTATATTAAAATTAATTTTTATATATTTAATCAGTATTTATTATATTATATTAAAATTTGGAATATCACTAGCATTGTCGATCTTTTATAAATCAAGTGATACGATTTTGAAAAAAATGAAATATTAGAAACGGATTTCTTAAAATTAGAAGGCATAAGAAAAGGAGTAAAAAAAAGTTGTCGAAAGGGAAGAATGACTATTTTTGAAGCAATGAAAAAAACAGTTTCTTCCTAGTTTGGGATAGTTTTCAAACACTTGAACAATAGGGAAGGACAATTTAGTTTCACGAGGGACAAAAATCCATTGAGTTGCTTAATGAGAGTGAGGGACCCTTCCCTATTGGGAAAATCTCGCAAGAAACTGTGTAAAAGAACGACAGAGATTCAATTACTCTTCTTTTCTCTTGTTTTGAATGGGTTGGAGGGAGAATCGAGACGGGGAGACAGCTCTATAATACTTGCTTCTTTCAGTCTGTCTAGAGGAAATATTTATTACCCTGTGACGTCATTATCAAACTTCATGATAGCTGTCAAAACATAAATAAAAAAAATAGAAAATATTAGAGCAAAATTTAAAAAATTAAAAGCATGTAAGAAGTTCCTAATTTGAATTCAAATGGAATAAGAAAAGTAATGCTTGTAATTTCTCTTTTATAAGAGAAATATTTACTTCTGCTCCATATGACCAGTATTGTATGAGTACTTCATCCGCACTAAGTAACGCACCCTCCCAGTAGAGGGAGCTTTCATCGATTCTTACTTTCGGAATCACTCGAAGGGAGCCTTAACCCCCAATTGCTCGGCGCTTTGTAGCAGCATTCTTTGAAATTGGTTAAATACTTTATGTGGTCCATTATGCCATCAGTTATGAGAAGTTTTCCTGTACCACTGGCAGACATGTAACCACTAAACCATGATAGAGTCACCACCATGCTTTAAAGTAGCTCTTAAAGTCCTTGATTTGGTTTACCTCATACATAACATTGACCATCAGAACGAAACAAATTAAATTTGCTTTCATCAGTAAATAAAACCGTTTTCCAAAATGATAAGTCTTTAATATTTATAAGTTTTTGCGAACTTCATTTTTTTCAATTTGTTGAGTTTCTTTATAAATGGCTTTTTATGAGCCACTCTTCCACGTAAAATCAGTCTTATTGTTTATGGATCGACAGTTTTATGAAGATATTGTGACACTTCATTAGTTAGCTTAGGATTTAAAACGCATTATCTTATAATCCATCATTCCTCTTTGTTCGAAAACGCTTTTGGTCTTTCAGATTTGTGCTTATTTTTAATTGATTTTGAAACGTTTAATTATATCAAAAACCGTAGAATGGGAACTATTTATAACTTTATCGATTTTCCTTCATGATATTTTAAAATGAGTTTTCTTACCTCTATTGAAGTCTGTCCTCTTTGCCTTCCCATTTAAAACTTCTAATTTTACTAAACTCACAACAATGAAAAGAACCTACCTTGAAATGAGAAATTCAAAATTTTAAATCGAAAAATAATGCCAAGGTGGGAAATCTCACTTTGAATAGCCGATAAAAAGACAATATCGCCACCTGTTCAAGTTCTTTTTTGACTTATTTTTTCAAAAAATTTCTTTTTTCCAAATGAAATCAAATTTTATTTTTTTACGAAAAAAAAATTAGAAAAGAACTAATTTTGACAAAATATACACATAAGAAAAATTATACCTTATTTTTTAACTATTTATTCTAGGCGATTAAATGCAATGGCATAGTATCCGACTTCTTTATTGAGCCACTGTATATGCTATGGGTAAATTCTTGTTCCACTCTCAGCAAAGGCAAGGCTTGCAGTCAAGGATGATCTCAGGTAGGACAAGATAACTTTTAATTTACTGAAAGATCTCTCAAGAATGGCGATAGATGTTCCGACAGTAAATGAAACTGAAAATGCCTTTCATTTAATTTTTAGAGCATTTAAGAATGGAAAAAATTTCCTTCTCCTATTTCGTAACCTCAACCTGGAGCCTTCTGAATGGTGCATCCGTGAAACAGATATCCCCTCCCCCTTGCTACGGCTATGATCCAAACTTTGTGCTTAACATTTTATGTAAGCATGATATAAAACGATATATTTAAATAAAAATTACTGTTTCCCATTGATTTTATTGTAATTTGTCATTCAAATCTCAGCCCTCCTACCCAATGTTTCACATCGAATCCAATCATGAGAAGTTAAATAAGACAAGAACCACAAAAAAGAAATCTACAAACACATATACATGTTATTTTAACTATTTTTTACTAAAACACATATTATACACATATATAAAAACAAATACAACAACGTTTTAGTGAATGGAATGATTAAATTGACACAAAGATGCTAATAAATATTATTCAATCTTTTCGTATTGCTCTGCCAACTCGTGCCACTCTCAGAATCTTCACTTTTGAACATGCAACATTTTACTCCCTGATATTTGAACATTAAATATTCTTCCTTGAAATGCTCTAAGAGTATATCAATCGGAAAAGGTTCATTGCAAACATAAGCAGGATTGCACTGTTGTCGTTCTGCCGAATCAGTTCTTTATAATGAGCAGGACAACGAGACCGGGAGATAGGGATAGTCCATCCAATCCACCACGATTTTTCTAAAAAGAACTGCTTCCAATAAGTTGCGATATTCCTCTGCAGTGAGATGGGACCATGAATAGTCAATTACCTTAATAAATTCGTTTCGTAAAGGCCAGTCCAAAAGATATCCGAGCACATGAACAGTGCTAGTTTTGAAAATTTCCTCGTGTTTACTTGCGTCTATTTCGGACAGATAGAAGAGCAAAAAATCAACATATTCAATAATTCTTCAGAATATACAATTTTTTCAAATATTTTAGTTTTCGTATCCGAAAACACTCAGTTAAGTTTTTTCGCGGTATCAAAGGAGTCTGTAGATAAATTTATTTAAAAGCATTAAATATGCTAATAAATATTATTCACTTTGTTCCACTTGCTCCTGTATTGATTTTGGAATATTTGAGAATAAAATTCCATGGACCCTCTTGCAACCTTTGTTAAATTCAAAAAACGTATGGTTCTGCCAATTTGCGCCGCAGCAAGAATTTTCTTTTTTGAACATGCAATATTTTACTCCCTGATACTTGAACATTAAATATTCTTCCTTGAAATGCTCTAAGAGTATATCAGTCGGAAAAGGTTCATCGCTGCTATGGTACGTAGCAAATATGAGCAGGTTGGCAAAACTATCGTCCTGGCGTATCAATTCTTTGTAATGATCTGGACTACGATTCCAGAACTCCTTAAGGAGAGAGAGATAGTCATAGTCCGTCCAACCCACCATGATTCTTCTAAAAAGAATTGTTTCTAACAAGTCACGAAATTCATCTGCAGTGAGATATGACCATAAACGGTCAGCAACCTCAACGAAATCATTTTGCAAAGGCCAATCCAAAAGATACTCAAGCACTTGACCAGCGCAGGTTTTGAAAATTTCCTCGTGTTTACTTGCGTCTATTTCGGATAGACAAAAGAGCAAATCATCATATTCTATAGTTCTCCAGAATATGCCATTTTTCAAATACTTGAGTTTTCTCTTCCGAAAAAACTCGGTAAAGGTTTTCCGCAGTATCAGAGGAGTATGTAGATAGATCCATTCGAAACACGAATTATTTGATGCGTTGCCTTCTCTCTGATCCCAATCATTTACAAACCAGAAAGGTAAAAATCTTGTTTTCGTCCATGAGTCTTTTTTCTCGACAGTAGACATTCTATTCCAGAGCGAAAACGACTCCAGCTCGAGACAGTAGAGACAAGAGAGACTGTAACGGTCAGAGAGACGCAAGTCCTCGTTCAAAACCAGTGTCTCGGCTGTTTTTTTTCTGTCGATTTTCCCACGGGCTTTCCATTGGAGGCTATCCAAAAGCTCTGAACAAGTGTGAATAATATCAGAATGGTCTTTGACCCAGTTGTCGATTTCGAAGGTAAGTATGCGAACGATTACAAACAGTTCATCTCGAAAAGTTCGTGGGAGTGAGATTTTGGATATCCTGTCTCTGACAAGCCTCTCCCACATCTTGCTGGGAAGAAGGTCCTTTGGCATTCTCACATCTTCAGGAAACGCCCCTTCAGCCTTAATGAGCACAGACTTTTCAAGAGACTTCCTACCACGCATCAATGCTTTCACTTGACACTCGTTGATTTCCAACTGCTTCAGTTTATTACAGATAGCAGTGGGAGGCTTCCTCAGGAAAATATTGGACTCTTTGGTGGGAAAAACAAAGGACGCGCTCCCATATTCTTTCACTACGGCTCTGATTTCATGATCGTTACAAATTACGACGGCAATCTTCACAAGTGCCATTTGCCGAAGACTCGGCACGGGAAGTTTATTCAACACCATCCTGCTCACGTGTTTCGATGGGGCGAGCAAATAGTTCACATGTTTTCCTTTTTTATTCTCGGGCGGAAAGAAATCTGTAATAAAAAAATACGTTATATTAGTGTCAGCACAAAACGAGGATTTATTACAGCAGCGGTTCTCAACTTTTTTCAGTCCACCCCCCTCTCCCAA
>BMAW01060283.1:54997-67041 GCA_019974015.1 Nephila pilipes | reverse complement strand
TGTCTTAGTTAGACGTACAGAGGCAAGTATTTTTGCGTCGGGGGCATATGCAATCAGTAGGTAAAGGCTGAGCTGCCATCTAGTGTTCAATTTCTGAGTCACCACTTCGCCCGCGAGGAATTTTCCTACTCCGTGGAGGGGGAGAAAGTTGAAGATCTTGATGCAGCAGCCTTGTTTCGAACCCTGGACGAATGGGTCCGAAGTTGACGATCCAACCAACCAGGCTGAAAAGATATCTCTTCTGGCTGGTTAAGTAAGGCCTTTTAACTTCTAACGTTGTTGTAAAAGAGAGTCGCTGCAATGCATTTAGAAAGTTCACTGTATTCGTCACTGCTAAGAAATTTAGAAATTTTCTGAATTTACCGTTCCGTCATCGAAGTGGTTCTTCAGAGAGGTATCAGATACAAGCTTCAGAACAATTTCTCTTTTTCAAGCATAGACAATGTCACAACTGATAATCTTAGTAAAAAAAAAATTAAAAAACCTCTAGCTAATTCTCAAAAATTCTTTTTGATATTTTACAATTTTTCTTTTTTAGCTCTGTGGCCGTCATAATCGTTTTCTTTTCGCATACATCCTAACGGCCTCTAACGTACCTCTTGGGGGTACGCGTATCACCGGTTGAGAACCACTGCATTAGTGAACATAAAATTCTGAAGAAAAAAAATGAGGATCACAAGCTAAAACTTTTTGAACTTTAAATCATTGATAAGCCAAAAGTGGAACATAGAATTTTCTTAACCATAAAGAACTAAAATTATAATTTGAAAAATATCGACGAGTACGAAGGGCCTACGTAAAAAGTTAATTAAAAATTGTTTTCATTTAATTTAGGGACCAATTGATGTATCATAAAATGCGACAATTGTTACATTTTTCATACGAGGAATGTAAAACCCGCAATTATTCAGCTAAGTTTTTTTTAACATTGTGGAAAGATAAACTAAACTGGAGGCTGGAATAGAACATTCTAAAAAATAAATGCCAATCCGAATTGAAACTTGTAAAATGCGCTATAGCTCTTCAGAATGTTTTTGATTTTATTACTCGTAATAGTTTTAACGTTTTCTAAAATTATTCGTTTAAAACGAAAATTATGAAACAGAAAATAATAAAAATCTATGACATGAAATTTGCACCTTCTTTTTTGGTCTCATAAAGGATTGATGGACTACTACTTTATGGGAATACCTGGGTTTTTTTATACCGCCAATTTCAACTGACTAATTATGCGGAGGTATTACTTGAGATGGTTATTATGTTCCCCAAATATTCTTCAATGTGACCTGAATTCAGAGAGCCTTTCCAGTTAGGCAAAAAATTCTTCGCTATTTTTTCTCTCTATTACTAAAATATTATAAGTTAGTTTTTTACAAACTCTACTGTAATAGAAAATCAAGAACTTTTTTCTTAAAATGGTATTTCTTTATCATCTGTTGAAAATTAGATCCATTTGATTTTAGGTTACGAACTGAATATAGTACTGAACCAGAAGACTTTCTAATTTAGAACGAAATAAAAAGATTGGGGGAAATTTTTTTTTTTTTTACATGAAACAAATATGCCAAACTCGACATGTTAAAATAAATAAATGAAAAACAAGATATTCTAAATATTCAACTTCAGCAAAATGCATATAATTAGATATATTTTCAGAAATGAAAAGTAAAATTCATTTAACTTTAATAAGAAGCCTTTTGAAATGGAAATAAAAAAAAAATTCAATTTTTCTATAAGGAAACCCTGATATTTTACCAAGTGTTTAATGTTGCTAAAAATTAAAAGTCTTCTCAAAGTATTTCAGAAGATTATAGACTGATAATAAGACATACAAGAATATATGAGCGAAAGTTATTAGATCAGGCTACGAACCTCAAACTTGTATTGCAAAGCTACAATGAAATTACATAGTATACAGTGCACAACATATTTAGAAAAATTATTATATCAAATTTAAATCGTCAGAAATAACATACAAAACAAATCTTGCATTTTCATTATTAGACCTTTAGCGATTGTTTGAAGCGCATTTTCTTTCTTAGAAAAACAATACGTATTATATTTATTGGTAAAAATAACAAAATTGTTATCGGTTTTCTTATATACTTATATAATTATTATCGGGTTTTCTTATATAATTGAATTCTAAATTATAACAGTTGTATACAGTTGACAATCATGATCAAAACTGTAAAATATAGGAGTGAGTGAATGTAAAGTTTATTGGCACAAGAGCCAGATATGGCTATGCT
Source organism: Nephila pilipes (assembly GCA_019974015.1). Lineage (NCBI taxonomy): Eukaryota > Metazoa > Arthropoda > Arachnida > Araneae > Nephilidae > Nephila > Nephila pilipes. The sequence goes on along the minus strand of BMAW01060283.1, from coordinate 64,789 downwards.
GCGCCAAACAAGATTAAACAGTGGTCTAGACGTGAAGTTGAAAAAAAGATAAAAAGTTGTTCACAAGAAGGAGAGTCGAAAATAGAGAAGGATCGCTAGGGTATCCCAGGAGTGTAAAATATAGGAAAGCATTTATTCATTCTTCAAAAGATTGAAAAGAAAATGAAACCTATTCAACATCAGAGCACTTCTGCAGTAGGAAAAAGCTCGGTACTTTCCCACAAGATAAGCGCACAGCAAGAAACTCTTTCTCCATTTCCTGCCAAGCCTTGCATGTTTCCATGAGTTTAAAACATGTTGCTTTCGACAATGCATTTTATATTAGTAGACATTTACTAAGAAATGACCCACATGAGTGCATGTATAATTTGAAAAAGGAAAATTAGTATTTGTTTAACATTTAATGCCCTGAAATCGAGCTATTTTAATAACTAGTAATTTTAAGACTGTGGGAAATAATCTCATTAAGATCATAATAAATTTCCATAACCAAATAAATTATACTGCTATGCATTTTTCATGAAGGATAAATTTGAAATAAATCCAATGTCTTAATTGGAGGCTCTTTTTTAATCAAAATATTTTGTAACATTCCTTTGATGGCCTTAAAAATTGTAAAATAATTCCAATTTTAAGCGTTTGTTTCGAAATAAATATTAATATAAGATATTTTATTAAAATTTTCTTCATTCGTTCATTTGTGATAAGAATATTATTAACCGATTACAAATATTAAGTGGAAGTTTCAATATATGTAAGTTAATAACAAAATATTACGGACGCTACTTAATTCAATATTGAAGTTTTTTTTAAAGGTATTTCTACCTATTAAATGCTAAATAAATTAATGTTAAATTTTTACTAATCAATATCTAATTCAAAGTATTTAAACAGAAAACAGATTATACAAATATCCTACGTTAGAGTACATTGAAATGTACTATTTGTCTTCGTGCATAGATTTTATCGTTAATCCAAGAGAGAACAATTTAAAATGACATATTAATCAGTATATTGAATAGCTCGATTAATTTGTACTACATGTCAGTAATTTATTTTTTACAGATTAATTTGTGAAATAGCAACACATGTGCAATTTACTTCCCTGTCTCTTATTTCAGTACTTGTAATTTACTTTCAATATCAAACCCTTCCTTCAAAGTTTGGATTTTCAATTTAATTACTGAAATTTTATTTGTAAAGGATTATCTAAGTTTAACTATTTCGCCATAATTATGCTTCCATTTGATTGTAAGTTTACGAACAAGTTTGAATGAATGAACCATTTTCTAATTCAAACTTTTATAAAATTTGATTAAAAATCGTTTTCCCTTATTCTAAGATTGCATTAAAGATTAATTTTATAATGAATATAAAAAGTTTTAAATGAATATAAAAAGTTTTAAATGAATATAATAAATAATAGAGCCTTTTGAAGAATTATTATTAATCAAAATTAAAAAGTGTTGAAAATTGACATTAACGTACAAACAAGGTAGCAAATATCTCACATCACATACCCTGGGATGAATGTTAAAAATAAAATTGCTTTCAATTTTGTTTCAGTATATTAACCTTTAAAAAAATGAAAAAAATACACTTTCATACAATTTGCATTATTATTAACTATCATGCACTTTTCTATCAAATTGAATTAAATTGCATTTTTACAAATATGGTCTAAATTTGATGTGTAAAATAACAGAAATTGAGTTTTTCCTTGCATTGGAACATCTTTAAATTGTCACTCTTTTCCCTTCTTTTAAAACACTTGCATTAATAATTAATTATATAATTCTTTATTGTATTATTAATTGCATATTTTTCATTCTCGTAAAATATTTTATGTTCTACTGCTGAATTCATTACGTATTCTTTTTTTAAAATGGCTCTTCAATGATAATAAAAAACTTTGATCGAAATTTTTGAAAAAATAAATAGCCTTAATTGCTCATAACTTAATGTTTAATTTTTTTGTCTTATTATTATGAAAATCTTTTCAATTTAGAAATATACATTTAAATCTGAACACTTAACTAAACCATCTTACATAGACCTCCTGTTTGAATTTTACCGATTTTCAATAATCATCACTTTTTTATCGCTTCATGACATGTGCATATTTTTCTTCAATCGAAAAATGAATAATATTCGTGTTTTTCTTCAGCTTATGGAATTTCATTTAAATTCTAAAATTTGAATAGTTTATAAATATACACATTATATAATTTTAAGTTGTTTTTCCCCCCAATTTTACAAACTTTTTCCTATTTCTTGATATTTTATTTTTCTACTTTTCTGATATATATATATTTCGTTAATAAGTTTTCACTCTGTTATAATACTATTTGGTAGATGGCGTTGCTATCTTTCGGTAATCCTTTCGGGTTTTTTTTTCTTTTTTTCTTTTTTTGCGGGTAATTTGTCCGCCCTTCATGTATAGTTATGATCATGTAAGTTTTTTTATATTATGGTCTATTTTGTGTTATTGTATACTATTTTTGATTCTTTATTTGTATTATGTTTTGATTTGTTTAGATTTCTTTACAATCGTTGGGTTTTCTTAAAATAATTTTATATTATAGTTTGTTTCTTGTTGCCGTCAGTTTAAATGTACCATTAATTTTAAAACCGTCTTTTTTATAATGTAATGTTGATGAGTATACTTTAGCCGTTAATTTACGAAAAACCCAACATAACAGTCTACAGCCTGTTCCAACATATTTTCTTTATATTGCGCTCCATTTCTCTATTTTTCTTCAAAAGTCGGTGTTTTCAGTTTTACATCATTTTTTTTTTTTTTTGATAATTTTAGTAGTTGTCAAACTTTTCGTTTCATTTTCTTTTGGAAAGTGCTAAAGTATGTAACGTTTTTCTCTTTCAGTTAAATTTGCGAAGAGAAATTAGAAACACGAGACAGATATAAATCAAATGTTGCGTGCGCACCCACAAACAAGAAAAAAAGAACTTTTACGAAACCAGGAGAAAAAGAAAGAAACCAGCAAAACTTTTGCAGCAGGGGAAACCCTAAAAAGCATCAAAAATAAATAAGCAATGGTCCGAGACAAGAAGAGGAGGCGAGAGAACGAAACCCTATCGCAAACTTCGAGAGAAATGCGGCAACGAAGCAGTAACTGAAAAGAAGATAAAAATCTGAACGAGAGGGTAAACTTTAAAAGGAGTTTCAAACATTTGAGACAAAAGAGTTTTAAAACCAGACGATGGTCGTAAATACGGATCGCTATCCAAGTAAAGAGACGGTAAAGTTACAAAGAAAACGAATACATAGAGTAAGTAGCAAAGAAGAATACAAGAATAAGTTACAAAGAAAGTTAAAAGTGGAAGTGGGGGAATCTACGATTTGAATGACTGAGGCAAGAGGGGAAGGCGAGCAACGAAGGGCCGCAAGTTCCATGATCATAAAGTGCAAATGATGACTTTTGTCACAAGAAAGAAGATAAAAATCCAACTAAGTGGAGATGAATAAAAGGTTCTCATTGAGACGAATCCTTTGAAAGTTTTGGGCTCAGAAAGGAAATAATATTTAAATACTTTATATTTATTATTATTTTGGATTTGAATGTTTGAATTTGATTTTAATTGTCATTTCATGGAAAGTTAAATGGTTCCAGTTAGTATAATTTTTATAAGATTATTTTCAAGATATCGCAGCCATTGAGATCAGCTGTAAGTTCAATCATTTTTTATTGATTAAATTTTAAAAGTAATAAAGATTTTTTTTCTCACAAAAGTGATTTCCCTAATTAAAAATGTTAAAAAAGAAAAAAAAAATTCATAACTATGTCGGAATTTTTATTATTGCACGATTCGTATTAATACTATATATTCGACTACCGTCTGCGAAATAACGGGGTCCGATTATATATATTTTTATAGAGAGAATTTTAGTAACGTCGCACTAGAAGCAACACGAGGGCTATTGACGACGGACCTTGTAATTTTGAACCTCCGTCAATTGACGAGGACGATACCTGACCTGACAACCCCCCCTCTCCTAGCTTCCACACCACACCCGGGAGGTCTTTGGGCACTGATAGATTTAACGTGTATCAGCCCCGGCTACACGGCGGGTCTTTGGCGGCCAAGGATCGAACCCGCGACTGAACGAAAACTGCCGGCCACGAATCTGAAACCATGACCACTAGGCTACCGCGGCCATAACAGGTCAATTGAAAAGTCCCCGGCCTGACACAAAAATGGCGCTTCTAGAATTAAATCCAGATGTTTTTTAGTTAGCCCTAACCCTCAAAAGATGCGTGTATAAATTTGACAGTTGTCGGATCATTAGTTTGTGAATTATAGCATTCTGAGTGAAGCAACTTTTGCTATTGTGAAAAAAATGGATAAAAAGGAATTTCGCGTGTTGATAAAATATTGCTTTTTGAAGGGAAAAAATACAGTTGAAGCAAAAACTTGGCTTGATGCCGAGTTTCCGGACAATGCCCCAGGAAAATCAACCATCAAGGATTGGTATGCTAAGTTTAGACGTAGTGAAATGAGCACCGAAGACGGTGGACGCAGTGGACGCCCAAAAGAGGTTGTTACCAACGAAAACATTAAAAAAATCCACAAAATGATTTTGAATGACCGTCAATTGAAATTGAATGAAATAGCAGACACTCTAAAGATATCAACTGAACTTGTACATCATATCATTCACGAATATTTGGGTATGAGAAAGCTCTGTGCAAAGTGGGTGCCGCGCGAGCTCACTTTTGACCAAAAACAAAGACGAGTTGATGATTCGGAGCAGTGTTTGAAGATGATCAAGCTTAATAAACCGAGTTTTTGCGTCAATATGTGACAATGGATGAAACATAGCTCCATCATTTCACTCCGAAGTCCAATCGACAGTCATCCGAGTGGACTGCACACGATGAACCCGCTCCAAAGCGTGGGAAAACGCAACAGTCGGCTGGCAAGGTTATGGCGTCTGTATTTTGGGATGCGCATGGAATAATTTTCATTGACTACCTTGAAAAAGGAAGGACCATCAACAGCGACTATTACATAGCGTTATTGGACCGTTTGAAGGACGAAATCGCCGAAAAACGGTCGCATTTGAAGAAAAAGAAAGTGCTGCTTCACCAAGACAATGCACCGTATCACAAGTCAGTGAAAACGATGGCAAAAATCCATGAATCGGGCTTCGAATTGCTTCCTCATCCACCGTATTCTCCAGATCTGGCCCTCAGCGACTATTTCCTGTTCTCAGATCTCAAAAGAATGCTCGCTGGGAAGAAATTTTCGTCGGATGAAGAGGTGATCGCCGAAACTGAGGCCTATTTTGAAGCAAAGGACAAATCGTACTACAAAAATGATATCGAAAAGTTGGAGGGTCGCTATAATCAGTGTATCACCCTTGAAGGGAATTATGTTGAATAAATAAAAACTAATTTTGCCAAAAAAATGTGTTTTACTATGGTATGCCGGGAACTTTTCAATTGACCTGTTATATAGAGAGACACACATAATCAAGTTCATCTTGTCATTTATAAACACAACTGTACAATCTTTTTATTTATTTGCATCGCTCTCTAGCCTTACCTAATATGACTTGAAAATAATTAACAGAATTATCTCAAATATGAGCAATTTATTTTGTTTTGGACAAATGAAGAAAAATTGAATCAGACTAAAGGAATACTTAAATGTAATTACAGGATCTGTTTTGAAACTAGATACACAGATTACAACTTGAAACTCATAAGATTATTTATTCATAATTAAATAGGCAAAGTGATGCAATAGATGCTTCAAAAATTAAGTTCACATTTTATTCAATGAAAAAAACTTGGAATATATGAAGTAGGATTTAAAATCAAAATAAATAGTCATAAATATTATTAATAGTACAGCTTATTTAGTCTTTACAAATTATTGTCTCTAAAAAATCTATATCTTGAATGATTCATATCTTAATGCAGAAAATTATTACTGAATTTTTTTTTTAAAAAAAAAGTTTCAATTACAAAAAACTATTTAAGAGTTCATATTGAATCATACAAAAATACTTGAAAAATTTCAGTTAAATAAATCAAAATCCCGAGATTCTAGAATACATTAGAGAAATTTGCTTTGCTATGGAACATATTTTAGAATATATGAGTATAAATATAATACAAAAGATAAATCAATAAATTATCAAAAAATAGTTGTCTCATAAGAATTTTAATAAAGCATTGTATTATACCATGTCAGTAAAATTGTTCTTTAATTGCACGCAAAAAATTTATCAATAATCTTAGTATATTTCAAACGTAAGTATGATTGTTTCAAATTCTCAATACATACTACAATTTTATAACCAGATGAATTTTTCTGGATGATATTTTCTTTTTACATTTGTTTTGGTCATGCATCACACGTTTAAATAAAATTCACAAGGTCATGCTGGAAATGGATCTGACTTTTTTACACTAGTTTGTTTTCAGTCACATACTAATATTTTTTTTTTTTTTTGCAAAAATTTAATCTTAAATAATTTGATACTAAATTTCAAAATTCTATTCACTATATTATAAGGACTACATGTGAGTATTACCTTCAAAATATTCACATTACTGATCAGTGGGAAATCTTTTGAATGAAATTAATATAATATACTTAAGATCCATACTTTATTTTGTAAAATAAATACTTACTATAATTTTATATAGGGATTATAGCCTTTGTTGCTCTATATAACACAAAAAACAATCAATAATTTAATAAATTTTTCCCAAAAATTATGAAATTATTTCTTCGTAAGTTGATCATGGAATTCAAAAACACACATATATTGCAATTCTGAATAATTTTATACTAATACTGCATCGCATCTAAATATTCTTATTTTGTTAAATCAACTGTCAGATGTTCATTACAAGCATCTATTTTTATGTATTTAAAATTATTTCTCTTCCTTATTTCAACAACCCTCCCTTCCCCTTCCTTGTCCAATCAAGATCAGTTTAAAAAAGAAAAGAGGAAAATAACATCCACAACAGATTCTATTATAACATGTCATAATTAATACATCAAACCTATAATTATATTTTTAATTTTAAAATTGATGATACAAGCAGTGTATTTCCACAAAAATATTCATTTCAATATACAAAGATAAAAATTATGCATTTGATATGTACCCCATTTTATTTATACCAACAATAAAAAATTTCATGGATCTATCTCATTTAATATTTAATTCTTTATTAAAACCAAAAATAAAAATTTAAAAAAAATGCAGTTTTAACTTTGCGATCTATAACAGTAGAGCATCAATTATCCAAAATAATTGGAGATTAGGTTTGCTTGGATAACTAATTTTTTTAAGAACCAATCTTTATTTATAAGGAAAAATAATTCCAGTTCATAGAAGCAATATGAAACTAAGTTCATATTAAGCATAAAAATGCACATATTTCATATGATACACCTTACATATAACACAAGAAACTGTCTCCACTAGTTTCATGTTCGGATTGGTTTTATTAACGTCGCACTGGAAATACAAGGGTTGCTGGCGACGAACTTCATAATTTTGAATCTTGGTCCAGTGACGAGGACACCACCTGAGCTGGCACTCCCCTCTCCTAATTTCCTCATCATACCAACAGGAGGACTTTGGAACCCGACAGATTTAACGTGCGCCCTAGCTACACAGTGGGTCTTTTGTGGCATCAAGGCTCAAACCCATAAATCAACAAAACCGTCAGCCTCAAGTCCGATACCGTAACCACTAGGCTACTGCGTCCACTAGTTTCACATTCAAAATTACTATTACAGTGCGCCTACAATGTAAGAAAAGACAAAAATGTTCTTCTGCTTCAGATCCGACATTCATTTTTTCTTCTACATGATGTGTAAATTTGAATTTGCCAACTAGAAGGCTTTTGGTTCATTATTATTCTGAAATCAATGCTCTACCATATTTTAAAATTACAAACTATGATAAGTATGTTCTCATATTAGGATTTATTAATACTTAAAACAATACAATTAATAAGAATAAAATTTCTTTGTTATTCAAAATAATCCAACATAAATTATATTAAACATTAAAAACATCTTTAACATTGAAATATATATATGGAAAAACATGTAACAAAAATTCTTATTAAGTAGATCATTTCATTGAAAGTATACTAAATTTAAGTTTTCTACATGAATTCTGAGGGATAACCAAACCCCTGTGGATTTTTGATTTTAACTAGCACAGCATTCCTGTTTTTTTTAATTTCCAATTCAAGCAAAGCTATTATGTTCAGAATTATTCAATATGAATGCATTGGACCGTATTTCATAATTTATAAGCAGAAAATAATATTCTGTAAATTTTGCTCTCTGCTCTTTATTCAAACCTAGATTGAATTCTGTCATAACAATTATTTATACAAGCCAAAAATTAAGTTTCATTTAATATCTCATTTCTATTATTAAAATTTTATTCATTTGTTATTCTACTGAAAGTATCCAAATATAATGTTATTAATAGCATTTAATATGTTACAACAAATGGAATACATTAGAGAATATTATATGTCATCCATTTTGGACACAACCAAAATTTAATACAATTATATCTGTGTCTAACAAATGATTTTAATGCTTTTTGTAATCAAATATTCCTACCATTTACTACAAAAGAGAAAATTCTTTAATATCTGATTAATTACAATACAATATATTTGAAATAGCTAAATATTTTAAGCTTAGTTCATCCAAAAATTTCATTTCCATTTTGCAAGATAAGTTGAGAAATCAATTAACAGAATTATTGAAAACACACAGATCTAATAATTAATGAATTAAGTACAGCATCCCTCCTTAAATATTCCAGTAATATAATTTTATACCTTAACTGTATCGTTTCATCCGTTATAAATATTGTAACAATTATGCAATAGAACCTTGACTAGAGCCAGTCCAGAATATGGAAAATCCAGGTCAACTGTGAAATATGTGAAAAACGAGATAAAACATACTAATAGAAAATTATCTTTATATTGATCAAATTAAACATGAATTGCATTTACAGAAGATAAAAACAAAATAGAATTGGGAAGAGTAGAAGTGCACTTCAAAATTGTAACATTGCATTTTTCATTTACACAATGTAAAACCATATACCATTCGTCAGCAGTGATCTAACTAAAGTTTTGTTGAGTTCACGCAGAAAATATTTGTAGTCCCTCCTCTTTTTACTTTTCTAATGTTCATAGTTATTAGAAACTTTTAGTAATGAAAATAATTTTTCCAAATATGTGACGAAAATTAATGTTATTATGGAAATTTGTAGATTACTTTTCCAAATTAAAAAAAAAAAAAACATCTTTGAGCAGATAGATACTGATTAAACCAAGTTAATTCAGATAGCTTAATGAGGTTCCTGTTAAATTATCTGCAGTTCTTATTCAGCTAGGTTCTATTGCATTTAACTCGACAAAATTGAAATTAAAATGTGTAATTACAAACTAATGCAAAATAACTGGATGGACAGAATTTTTACAAATCAAAAATAGCTCATCAAGGGGTTAGATAATTTTTAATTTCCACAACTAGTGAAGATATGCATGGCCACTTTTTAATTTCTCATATGTTTTTCATTTATTTAATTTTTGCATGTACAGAAAAGTAGAAATATATAAACTAGGAAAATCCTAATTAAAATATTTACTGATAGTTAAAAAGTTTATTCAAAAACAATACATACATATCTAATGTTCATTAAAGACTTAGATAACTATTCATATCTTCAATGATGAACTAAGATAACTATTCATATCT
>BMAW01060283.1:39978-54987 GCA_019974015.1 Nephila pilipes | reverse complement strand
TAACTATTCATATCTTCAATGATGAACTAAGATAACTATTCATATCTATCTAACTAGGAAAATCCTCATTAAAATATTTACTGATAATTAAAAAGTTTATCCAAAAAAAATACATACATATCTAATGTTCCTTAAAGACTAAGATAACTATTCATATGAGTGAGTGAGTGATACTGAAGTTTAATGGTGCAAGAACCAGATGTGGCCATACTACACCAAACAATGTAAATCCGTGGTCTAGATGTAAAAACAATAAAAATAGATTGGTTGACAAGAAGGGTCAAGTGAGAAAGTAAAATTTATTGGCACCAGAGCCAAATACGGCTAGGATGCTCCAAACAAGATTTAACTGTTGTCTAGACGTGAAGAAATTCAAGAAAAGACACAAATTGGTTGACAAGAAAGAGGGTCGAAAACAGAAAAGGATTGCTAGAGTAACCCAGGTGCGAGTCACCCGTTTTTATCAAAGATGGTAAACCCCATAGGAAAGAAAAAGATCACTAGGGTGTCTCGGGATCGTGATGCCCATACTTACCTAAAGAAGGCAAGTCCCTGAAGTGCCCTGATATAATACCCAGGGGCAGTGTGCCCAGCTATACCCCCAGACGCTTTCTACCCATTTTAATTGCCTCTTATGATATGCATGAGCTACAGTGAGACTATTCTGTCATTCCCGGTCAACTATTTATATGAATGTATGTCTCAGGTATACTTATTTCATTTTTAACAAATAATTAAATCCTGAATTTTTTTTAGTACCAAAGAATGTACTTTTACAATACTTTACAGAATTCAGCAATTTTTCCTCCATGATTTCTTAAACATAATGTATAAAAATTTCACTTTAAAAAATTTTTGAAGCATGTTAAAGCAAAAAAAAGTTAAGAAAATTATGTCCTTATCCAAAGGTAAAATTCATAAAAATAAATGTTTGGAAAAAGCAAATTTTAAAAATTGGTATAGTTCACAAACACAACTAAATTTTTTTCGAAGATTTAACCATAAATCATGTTAATAATAAATCACTACAATTGAGAACAATTTATGACCTAAATTTATTTTCTAACATAGAAATTTGAAGAATTTTTTTTTTAAATATTGTCTCTTGACATTTTCAGAGATCAATAACAATTTTTATAATTTAACTTCTAAAAATATTTTTTTCAACTGTACAAACAAAACTAGTTGTAGGTTTTTATAAAATTTCTGCAACCCTCAAATTTAGTAACACAAATCACACTTTGAGATGCAATGCATTATTATAATTCAAAATAATTCAGCTATAAGTGAATTTACATTCCAAGAAATGAAATGCAATTCCACACTCGATAACAAAAATATTTTTTTAAAAAAAATTCAACTCGTAACAATACATATATAATAATTATAATTGTATATTTTTCATCATATCATATTTTTCAAATATTTGTGCTAAGTAATTTACTCACCAAATTACTTTTATACAATTTAATTACTTCAATTGAGACTAAATTAATTATACCAATACAATTAATAAAGAATGAGAAGTTCTAAATATAAATGTCAAATTACAATCATAATTTTTAAAAATAGTTAAAATTGCAAAAGAAATGTTCATGAACAACTACTTATTTTAAAGTAAAAAGTAATTACAAAACTAAAGTATGTGCTTGTGAATAGCTTAAAAGTATTTCTGAATTAACTTATGGATCCCTCGAATATTTCCTACAGTTGCTTATCAACAGCGAAAACTTCATCATCAAATCATCTCATAAATGCGAGACTTGATATTTTTAATTGCTTGAAAACCTATTTTTATTCATTTCTTCATACCCATGGTTTTTTTTTTTTTTTTTCTTATTACAATACATTAATTTTAAATATAATTTATGCATAAATCAATCATTGCTGGAAAATCTCCAAGTCAATATAAATATTTTTAAAAAATTAAAACCTAAAATATAGTGTACCTGAAATTAAATATAATGAACCACACGAATGATCCATGTCAACCTGAATTTAATAACACATTCAGAAATAGATAAACCAAGGCAATTAATTATAAGATGAATATACATACAAGCCCAAAATCTCAGAAGTAAATTTTACCTTATCTTTCTAAATTTACATATTTTTCTCATACTTAATTTTTAGTAGAAACAAGGTTTGGTATCTAATGCCAAAATAGCTTTCCTTTTACCATTGGCTTGATCCATGATATTTTTTACCCCAAACTTCTTTAGATTTGAATACAAATTTCCCCCCTTTTCTACTAAATTTCTGCTTGTAATATTTTCTATTATTTTTTAAGTATTCGTAACATTTACACGTTAAAAGCTATCTATACTATTTTAGTTTCAGAAGTTTATATACATGCAATAGATATATGAAATAAACATGTATATAAGCTAATAATAATTTACAAAACCGTGGCAAAAAAAAAAATTTAAATTTAAAACTAGTAAAAAAATGTTATCAACTATTAATTTGTATGAAAATTTGTAAGCATGGCATACATACTTCGCTCCAATAAGCAAATTATACAGACATATACAGGAAGAACGGTATTTATAAATATATAATAGAATTAATAATAATACCTTAAGAATGAATAATAAGAGAATAATGAATAATAATATCTTAAATGAAATAAAATAAATTAAATTTTATGAAAAATTAAATTCAATACTTTTTCTATGCGTTCACACATTTTGCACAATGTTTTTCATTTTTAATATTTACATTTGTTATCATTTCTATGAAATAGTAAATGTCAAATTTTAGATCTCGTCCATATAAAAATTCTTCTAATCAGATAATCATAAAAATTAGAGAAGAAAATTGAATGTATTGCAAAACCACAAGAGTTCTAAGACTTACCAAAAAAATTTAAAGTTTTAAATTTTAACGCATTCTTGGAAAGAGAGACAGGAGCAACTGCGGTTCGCACAGTGGTTGTGGATGCGATTCTAAGCAATGGCCGATTCTTCCCAGAAAGCTTAATTTAGCTCAAATGCGCATGCTCCCATTTCACTGGGTATTCTATAACAAAATTTTCATCGCCAACAGGTGATATAAAACGCGAATTTTTTCCGAATCATGTAAAGACTTGTCTGAATTTGCTATTTTAGAATTTTTTCAACGATCTTCATATTGCATGAAAATATTTTATTTTTAAATTGCAGAGAAGGGGAAGAGAGGCATATTTTTTTTGGCATTTATTGTAAACATTTGTTATTAACATTTGAAGTAAATTTTCAATTCACATTAACAAAATAAAAATGTCATATTTTAAGACTAAATTTTAGAATTTTATTAGATTTTTGGTGCAAATGCAATTTAGTCTAAACATTTGGCGTGATAAAAAATTAGCGATTTTTTATCAGCGGAAAAAGAAAAAAAAAAAATAAGAAATGCTTTTACTTTTCCATTTTGCGGGTGAATTCTTAGGATAATGAGCTAATATCTAATGATATCCTGGAAGAAGTGTTTGAAACCATTAAAGCTTGCAACATCAATTGTTCCTCTTTATGGCGCCTTACAACCACAACCGGATTTTTATTTCCCTAAAATTCATTTATAAGCATCTTCCAATCCAAAATCTCGTTTCTCAATGAACATAAACGTATAAAATCCCAAATCTATTTCTGTCTCCAAAACAAATAACTAAATGTCCTCTCGTTCTACAACGACATTAATATCTGTCAATCGCTCCTTTCCTTTGAAATAATCGCGCGGTCTTACATTATCGTGCACATTAAAACAGATATATTTATTAAAACAGAGATATTAAAACAGATATCTAAAACAGATATCTCTCTGACAAATCATTCCAAACAACAAACTCATTCATACATCTACCAAACGAAATTTAGTTACTAAAAGAACATCAAACAATTATTATTATTCAAATATAATAACAAATTTCTCTCTATTTCGTCAAAACTTTCTGATCCACAACCGTTTTTTTTTTACACTTTAACACACTATTCAAAACACAACCTCGTTACTCAAACAAAATCACACATCTAATAATTAAGGAACGCCATTCATATCCATCCGTGAAAAAGTTCGAACGCTCTCACATTTTGAAAATTCAATAACAGGAACAATTCCTTTCGCTTCTGAATTCTTAAAATCTGTTGGACGTATACTCACCTCTTTCATATTCGCACTCGCACTCATCATTGATACTTGAGAAATACACATCAATCCAAGGAGTCGAGACACCAAGAATTGTCGATCCAGAAAATTATCTCTAGTGAAAGTTTGTTTTCGAACGAAAGCACAGAAAATCACGGCCTCTAATTGTCTAAAACAAACAAAAACGCAATCAACGAACCCACAGCAAAAATTACGAAAATTTTCTCAATAAGCAAGAGTTTCAGTTTCGTAACGAAGGCACAAAAAATCGCGTATTCTAATAGGCTAAAAATATCCATAACATAACCAATGCACCGGCAAAAAAAAAAAAAATGACGCAAAATAGTGAACTTAAACTGATAACAGAAATTGAAAAATCCAAGGGTTGCCACGTCTAAAGTCATAAGTTGCTCTATAGCTTGTATTAATTATATTGTAAACTGGATTATGGTTTTTACTTTGATTATAATAATGAGGAGTACTTTTACGTGTTTTTGGCATTTCATTAGTAGGCAGCGCCATCTGTGGCGAAGAAGCTACTGCTTGTTTGAAAATGAAATCTCTGATGGTTTTATTTTGTGTACAATTGCTTTTATTATGTGAAACTTTAGGGGTTTGGGGGAAGTAGTTTGCATCCTTTGTATGAAGCTGAATGTCCTTTTGTGTTGCTATTAATACAGGTGATTTCTTCAATATTATTTTTAATTTGGTAGTCGCGGGCGGGTGGGGTGGGTACCGGAGCATTTTAAGCATTTAAGATTCATGTGCAGTTTTGCGCGATGTGGTTGAATTTATTGCAGTTGTAGCATTGTGTAGTTGTGTTATTTTTATAAATATCTATTGTAATTGACATGTAACATATTTTGTTTAAATCAAAGATTTTTTTTTGATTAGTTTCATTACTGGGAAGTGCAACCATGAAAATCGGTGTGTGAGGGGGGGGGGGGCTTTTTTCGCCTATTTATTAGTTGGTTGACTTTTGTTGGATTAAAACAAAGTTCTTTAAGTTCTGCGAAATATCATTAACATCTGTGTTGCAAGGTAATCCTTTAATTACAATTTTCAAAGCACATAAAAATTTTAGATTGTATGGCATAGAATTCATATGGTTTAGTATTAAGAAAATTATTAAGATATCGATATTCTTCAAAGCTTTTAGTATAAAGTTTGATGCACTCGCCTGAAAGTCGAGTACGTAGGGTGGGTATATCAGTCATTAGTTCTTTTAAGTGTGTTGTCTATAATTTTTACTTATTTTTAATATAATTGGAGGAAAGAGATTTATAGCTTGAATTGTGTTTTCATTTTCATGAGTTTGGTTATTTTCAATTGTAGAAAGATTTGGTATTTATTTTGAACGGGGATTTTAGTTTGAGGGTTAGACATTAAATTTAATTTACGAATAGTTTTATTTTTTGGTATAATAACGTATACAACATAATGGAGATATCGTTTTTACCGGAAGAAAGGTTTGTAAATACTGCAGCGCCCCCATAGTATGCTTTACATTGACGTTGATTTTCAATGAGCAGAGCGCTCTTCTAGTCCAAATCTGGCGAAATATAAGTCTCATGTGAAAGGTGGAGTTTTCATTCTGTTAAGTATAAAAGAAAGAAGTAAAGGATAAAATGTAATTAAAATTGAAGTAAAGGATAAAAAAATCGAAAGTGATCTGATACTCCAAAGTGATCCAACTAAACCAATAGCCCCTTGGGTGGCTAATAAAGAAAAAAATAAAACATTCCCTTTTCTTTCATTTTTTCACACTTTCTGCTCTGTGCCTTGGACCAAATTAATCTGTATTTCTCCCTTTCGCTGTAATGTAAACAATGAGTACAACACCTGCCCAGGGTTGTACCCAAGAGAATTATGTGATTGTTGCTGTTATATGGAACGTTTATTAAAGCGATAAATTGATAGGGAAATTTATTTGATCCCACCTGTTGTGACGTACTGTACCGTGTTTTTTCATAAACTCATTAAGTCACTTTTTTCTTCTCTCTTTCGAAATTGAATTGCAGAACAATGTCGTTAGAACAACTATTAATACCACTAAGTTTATTTTGAATTTAGGTGTAAGTAATTTTAGGTTTCTTTCAAAGTGTGCAAAATTAGTCAGCAAGTATAATTGTTTTGCGATTACTACTCTCCTTAATTTTGCTATATAGACATGCGGTAATCTAGAGAGGATGTGTTTTCATAAACTCTAATCCTTAGGTGGTTACCGTACATGTATAGAAACATAAAAATTCCTAATGGGAATGCTGTGATTTTTCGCACAAAGCCATCATTCCAACTTGCGTTAAAAATTGCTTTTTCATCGCGTTTAAATTCATCAGATTCAGAGCCACCATTCTCATATTTAAATGATTTCTAATTTGACCTCATTCCATCCTTTTGATTCAAATTTTTTTAAAAACTGATTCAAAAACCAGCTTTCGTCCACTTTGAAGCAAGTTGATTTGGGCACCCAAACCAAAAACTATTCCTAGGATAGCAAAAAGTAACTATAAAATCAAACAAATTTTCCACTTTCTCTTTACTTAACTACCTTCGTTTTTATTACCACCACTTTTTTAAATACGTTACTTTTTATCTGTATAAAAATATGCACCTCATTAGGCTTTTCCCATAATACATTTTTTTAAAAAAAATTCATACACTAGTAAAATGCCTGCCCAGGCTAGCGCTCAATAAAATCATGTGATTGGTGATGATGTAAGAGCTCTGGTGTGGTAAATGAAAGCATAACTGTTTTTTGTGTGTGTATGAAGGAGCTACCTTATGTTCAGTATACCGCAGGGTACTTATGAAATCTTCAAATTAGAATGTTCTTTGATGGAGGTTTCTTCAATATTAAATAGTTACGACTAGTTTTTTAAAAGTATTAATTCTCTTGTGGAAATTTTTTTAAAAAAAGTTAAGAGTAAAGTGTCCTTGGCACTTGTATTCACGCAAAATTTGATTGCTGCTCGAAAATTATTCAGTTTTCGAGATTCAATATCTCATTTTCATTCGAACCCCTTTATCAATTCAAAAATAGCCTGAAATGTTTTTCTGAGGACTAGTACCAATTTTTCATTAAGATAATTTAAATGTTATATTATGTGATCGCGGATTCTTTTCTAGGTGGAATAGAATCTCGAACATGCGCTTTATTATTATTATCGGGCGACGCTAACACACAAAATAGACTTTGTAAAAATATAAATAATTCTTTGTAATTACAATTTGTACGTCTTTGCGAAAAGAAAACATTTTATTGTTTAAAATATTTTACTATTTGTATAAAAGGAGACACGCAACTTACTGGAAAACTATAACACCCTTAAGATCTCGCTGAATCGGGTGAAGTTGCATATAATTTTTGCATATTTCTCTCATAAATATGTAAAGTACCGGCTTTTTTAAACGATTTGGAACTTTTTTGTAAAGCCTCCAAAAATACGAAAAATACCTGATTGTTACTATCGTCAAGGGTTATAATCTACTTCAACCCCACTTATTTTTAAATTATTTTTTGTAAGTTTTGAAGACTTAAATAGTAGCAAGCAGCGATTTAAAAACTTTATACAAAAGAGTGAATCTTTTATGAACGATTTAACTGGGAAGATATAATTTTATGAAAATTTAGTCTTCCTGCTCTCAGTTTCAAGTATATTAGCCGCAATCGCGGTGAGTAGCTTCCATACATAATGTTTTTCCCTACGTTTTCTTATGCCCAAGAGCCTATAATACGATGATATTTACTCATTTAACTGAAAAAAAAAAAAAGAAAGAAAGAAACAAACAAACAAAAAGTTGGATTTTTCGTCCGTGTCCAAGAAAAATGCCATTTTCGTCTCACTGTGCGGTGTCCTGACTGAGTGGTGCTGAAAGTGCTACTTTTTTTTTTTCCAACTAGTTCAATTGGGACTGGAAGCACGGGCATAACGGTCGAGTTGGTATTTTGCATCAACTCATTTAATCAATTTTAATCAATACAGTGATCACTTATTTGAATAATTGGATTTAATTTGTTTTGTGAAGGAATCAAATCAAAGCATTAAACAAACTTGTCCCGGAATTCCAACTTTGGAAAAGAAGAATAAGGTAAAAAAAAATACCTTTTTTGATCATTATAGCTTTTTTGCTGAACTTTTAGAGTAAGAGAAAAACTTTAATAAGTATCCTGGCAATAAATTATTACATCTCTAATAAAAATTTAAATCCTTTTTTAAGATTGGTGATATTTTATACCTGAAATTATTCATAAAACATACAGAAAAGAAATTCTATTCGAAATATTTTACTTGAATAGTATTGAAACATAAAATAGCATTAAAATAAAGAAACAAAAACATTACATAAATGGTGTTCAGAATTAAATTTACTGTTAGACATTCAGAGTTGTTAGCCAACGCAATTCGTGAAAGACTAAAGTGTTTCAGTAACTTCCGCCAGAGGCGCTGTAGTAATGGGAAGATGAACGCTCGTTTCACTTTAAAATTGAGAATATTTTTATTCAAATATAGGTTATTCTTTAATTAACTTTGGACAGTAATTAAATTATTATATTTTTGCAATAGTTATATAGCCGTTGTTACAGTATACAGTTTATCTTTTAGAGTGAAATCGGTAATAATTTAAAATCCATATTGTTTTGATGTCATTTAATATTTTTAATTTCTATTGCCGCATATTTATTGAAATGACCTTTGAAAATAAACGAAAGCGAAAGTATGCTGATGAAAAAAGAAACTTTAAAGAATGGGAGGAAGACTACTCTTTTACAGAGAAAAATGATAAAGTTCTCTGCCTAATTTGTAATTCAACAGTCAATAATTTTTAAGTTGGGAATTTAAAAAGTCATTATGAAAAATTACACCTCTAATTTACATATCAATATCCGGTAAAATCTAAGTTACGAATTGGAAAAAAAAAAAAATACAATCATTGAAGATCTTCAGTTAATAATCGAGTCAATTTCATGTGAAATTTTACTAAAAATAATAAAAGCTTAGCAGAAATTAATTTTAAAATAGCGTCGAATATCCCTTGCACAAAACGAGTATATATTAATGGGAGTTTTATTAAACAAAATATTATTGATGCAGAGTTAAGACACTGTATCCCAATAATACCACTCTTTTATATTTATTAAGTGACATTCCAATTACACGGCAATTAAAGGGCATAGTAGCAGTATCAATGTACATCCTCTCTCGACCAATAGAAATGCACCATCTCTTTTCCCTCTTAAGAACTTCACTTTTCAAACAACATCCAGTATCTATTAAAGACTCTAACAGACACCAGGAGTCACTAGTGTCTCCAGTTGTTTTTTTCGAGATAATAACACTTCAATTCGCCCAATTGTACTCAAAGTTCTTATCAACACCCAGGAAACAACATAGAAGAATGTAATTTCCCTTTTCACCTAAAGGAACTTTTATTTTACAGGATTTGGGCCAGATAAGCGTTGATGTTGACGTTGATGGTTCTATGGGCGCCTAGAGCGCGGAGCGCTCCCCAAACCCAAATCTTGTATATAGAAGTTGCTTTGGAAGGATGGAGTTTTCATTTTTGATGGTAAAAGTCCAAAAATAAAAATAGTTTGATGAAAATCTGGGATACAGAATTTTCATTGATTGAGAGGTGAGTAGCGCTAAAACTGCTATTGGTTGCCCTTTTTAAATTAAAATGAATGAATAACATTTTAATTTTTATTGGAAATGCAAAATTCGCGATTTAATTTATAATATATATGATTATAATTTACAAAAATTAAAAAAGTGGTGTTGTAATTATTTATCATTTAACATTAAAGCTTGGATGATTGCCGTTTTCTTTGCAGTGTTATTTTTACCTGATTTAATTTTATGTAAATTAGTTAAAATACCTGGTATTAGAGCGAAAATTTCTGCAAGTTCTTTAAGTTGTTCAATTGCTTGTATAATGTTGTTCACTGGATTATGGTTTTTATTTTGATTATAATAGTGAGGTGTATTTTTGCGAGTTTCAGTGGTAGGCTGCACCATCTGCTCGATGGGAGCGAAAGAAATTTTCTCTGATGGTTTTTTTCAGTGGAATATTATTGTTTTTAGGTGGTTTAGGGAAAAGTTTGGTACCTTTGTAGAAGGCAGAATGTCCTTTTTCGTTACAGTTAATGCAGGTGATTTCTTGGATTTTGTTTTGAATTTGACAATCGCGAGTATGGTGTGCACCGGAAATTTAATACATCTCGGATGCATAAGGCAGTTTTATGCGCTGTGATTAAATTTATTGCAATTAAAACATTGAGTGGTTGTTTTATTTTTGTAGTTATCTATTGTAATTGACATATAGCAAATTTTAGTAAGATCAAAGATTTTTTGATTTGTTTCGTTTCTTGGTAGTGTGACCATGCAGATCGGTAGGGAAAGCTTCGTTCGCTTGTTGATTAATTGGTTAACTTTTGTAGGGTTAAAGCCAAGTTCTTCATGAATATCTTTAACATTTTCGTGAATATCTTTAACAACATTCGAGATTTTCGGTTCAATTACATATTATTCGTAGGGTTTAGTAGTTAGAACATTGCTTAGTGAACGATATTCTTCAAAGTTATTTGTGTACAATTTAATGTATTCACCGGAAAGGCGAGTACGTAAAGTGCGAATTGCAGAAGTTAGTTCTTTTAAGTGTTGTCTATAGTTTTGGCTTATTTTAAGCATTCCTGGGGGAGGGAGATTCTTATTTTTGTTGGTATTATTTTCGGAGTTAGATTGGGTTGAATTTTCAGAATTTTGATTAATCTCAATGGTAGAAAGTTTTTGGTATTTATTTTTGGTTTTAATTTCAATTTGCGAGTTATTAGTTAATTTTCTAGCAGTTTTCTTTTAGGTGGTGTAACAAAACCGTCATCGTTGTTGTCATTACTTTTATTTGATTTGATACTAGGTGAGATATTAGGGGTGTGATGAACAGGGCAGCCAGCAGTTTCGCAAGTCGCTAAGAAAGCGTACTCATTCTCGAGTCGTTTCAATTCTTTAGTGAATAACCTGATTGAATTCTTGAGGCTTTTATATTCCGGGTGTTCATAGTCATTGTGAATGGAGAAGTTTTGGGCAAGTTCACGTTTGGTAACTTGACGTACACTTGTATAGACTTGGATATTTGATTCATTCTTCTGTTTTCTTTCACAGGTAGAGCTAGTGTCGATTGAACTGGTTGATATGGAAGAGATGGAGGATATGGGAGAGATGGTGGATCTTGAGTCATCTTGGAATTCCATTTCATTTTGCGAGTCGTTTAACATTTCCATGGTCGTAATCCGTATGCATCAGAAGGGTTGGGTAAAGTTTTCAGAGATAGCACTGAACAGTGCTGTTTTTTGAGACTGATATCCAAATCAATGGATGAGCAGCGTCATCTGTAATCCGAAAAGCTGTTTCTTCCTTTGATCTTATTCTTGTTCAGAAACGGGCCAGATAAGCAATTCAACGTCAACGTTAAGAACCGAAATTCAAAAATAGCAGTAGTGGTTAGACTCACTCTTTGTTAGAGGACACTGCTACTACGGTTTTGACAGAGTTCTTCAAAACACAACAGTTTCCACATGTACACGCTTATTCTAATAGATTTCTTTGTTGATTAGTAGCGATGATTTGTCTTTGATGGAGAACTACTAAACACATATACGACACTGAACCACCAAATGGATTATTGACTAAACACAAGTATATTAATTATCAGAGTAGAATGAAAATATAAATGTGTGGCATTTAGTTTAGCGCTTGAAAAATCAACCGATATCACACGATCTCTAATAGCAGTCAATTGAAAAGATCGATCTCTAATAGCAGTTTTAATTCAAATAGTGTTTGAAGATGGACTAACGCGAGAAGAAATATTGGATTTAATTGCTAACAGGTCAATTGAAAAGTCCCCGGCCTACCATAGTAAAACACATTTTTTTCGCCAAACTAGTTTTTTTTTTATTCAACATTATTCCCTTCAAGGGTCACTGATTATAGTGACCCTCCAACTTTTCAATACCATTTTTGTGGTACGATTTGTCCTTTGCTTCAAAATAGGCCTCAGTTTCGGCGATCACCTCTTCATTCGACGAAAATTTCTTCCCAGCGAGCATTCTGAGAATAGGAAATAGTCGCTGGGAACCAGATCTGGAGAATACGGTGGATGAGGAAGCAATTCGAAGCCCAATTCATGGATTTTTGCCATCGTTTTCATTGACTTGTGACACGGTGCATTGTCTTGGTGAAGCAGCACTTTCTTTTTCTTCAAATGCGGCCGTTTTTCGGCGATTTCGTCCTTCAAACGGTCCAATAACGCTATGTAATAGTCGCTATTGATAGTCCTTCCTTTTTCAAGGTAGTCAATGAAAATTATTCCATGCGCATCCCAAAATACAGACGCCGTAACCTTGCCTGCCGACTGTTGCGTTTTCCCACGCTTTGGAGCGGGTTCATCGTGTGCAGTCCACTCGGATGACTGTCGATTGGACTTCGGAGTGAAATGATGGAGCTATGTTTCATCCATTGTCACATATTGACGCAAAAACTCGGTTTATTAAGCTTGATCATCTTCAAACACTGCTCCGAATCATCAACTCGTCTTTGTTTTTGGTCAAAAGTGAGCTCGCGCGGCACCCACTTTGCACAGAGCTTTCTCATACCCAAATATTCGTGAATGATATGATGTACACGTTCAGTTGATATCTTTAGAGTGTCTGCTATTTCATTCAATTTCAATTGACGGTCATTCAAAATCATTTTGTGGATTTTTTTAATGTTTTCGTTGGTAACAACCTCTTTTGGGCGTCCACTGCGTCCACCGTCTTCGGTGCTCATTTCACCACGTCTAAACTTAGCATACCAATCCTTGATGGTTGATTTTCCTGGAGCAGTGTCCGGAAACTCGGCATCAAGCCAAGTTTTTGCTTCAACTGTATTTTTTCCCTTCAAAAAGCAATATTTTATCAACACGCGAAATTCCTTTTTATCCATTTTTTTCACAATAACAAAAGTTGCTTCACTCAGAATGCTATAATTCACAAACTAATGATCCGACAGCTGTCAAATTTATACACGCATCTTTTGAGGGTTAGGGCTAACTAAAAAACATATGGATTTAATTCTAGAAGCGCCATTTTTGTGTCAGGCCGGGGACTTTTCAATTGACCTGTTATATATATATATATCGGATTTAATTGCTTTATATATATATATATATAAAGTTTTTGATGACAACCTGAAAAATATTCCCAAAAATAAGTGAGGGTTGATGGGAAAAAATGTAGGACTAATTGATCATTTGAAAAAAAATTAAATCATTCCGGATTTTATTTCCATCTATTGTATTGTGCTTCAAAAACACTGGTGAGGTGGTTATCGACATACGATGTATTGAAGAAGTTTGTACTTTTGCTGGAACCTATTATTTCATTTCTTGATGAAAAACAAAAGCAATCATTTATAGGCATTAAAAAAAAAAGCTTCATGTTTTTTACAGTTACAATAGAATATTTAAAAAATTGAATTAATCACTGCGAGCAAGGAACAATAATATTTCAGAAATAATTCAGAGCATTCTTAGTTCTTAAAGTAAACTACATCTATTCCTAAAGGATGTAATAGAACAGACATTAAATCACTTTCCACTGTTAAAAAGCCATTTTAGAATCTCATATTCCTCTTGCAGTCATCATTAACTATAAAACGAAAGTGATGAACTTGCTAAAATAGCATAAAAATCAGCCATTGCATTATTTTAATCAAACCAGTGATGTGATTAACAATGGATAAATATTTACTTTCTGAAACGGCAGCAGGAGAATTAATAGAAATGCAACCAGTGATCTTCTCACTACTGCAGCGCCTCTGGCGGAGATTACATATAAATGTCAGAAATCGCTGTTTCCTAAACAACAATTAATTTAATTCGGAACCCCTTTCATGAAATGACTATATTACTTTATTTTAGTTTTGTTTTATGTTTTGTTACTATTCAAATAAATATTTAAAACAGAGTTTCTTTCTTATTTACATAGATATATTTTTATGAGTAACTTCAGATATAACATTCCACCAATCTTAAACAACGTGGCGCCCAACTCAAAGCCGAATTAAAGGTTTTTCACCTGCTCGAAAATGTGGCGAATTCATCCCAAGCTACGATCCAGAATTCAGTTAAGGATTTTTGTAATAACACAAGATTTAAGTTTTAGTCACTCAATAACTCAGCCAATTTCTGAGGCAAGTTGATATCAGTCAAAAGAGGTTTTTGAATCAATACTAAATATGAAATGCAATATATCAAGACTCCCGTCTACCCGCCATTTTTATTTCGTGAACGTAATGTTGATTCTATGTAATTTCTACTACCGTCCTCAAATCTTTAATACTTTATCGATTTGAATTTAAAAAAAGTGAGCCCGAAAGAGCAAAAAATAATGAAAGTTTAGGCGGGATTACCCCCCCCCCCCCCCGATTTTTGAAAATATTTAAGAATGTTTTTTAAAGTTTGAGAAACTCTCAAACGAATCATTGAAATTTAGGTAAACTATTTTTAAGAAATCGGAAGAAGAATGTGATTCCACACAAACCTTCATTATTTTTTGCTCTTTCAGATTCACTTTTTTGCTTTCAAACTGATAAAATAGTATATATTTGAGGTTGTTGGTAGAAATTCCACAGGATTAACACTATATTCACGACATCAAAATGGGTAGTTGGGAGCCTAAAGTTAAAAATAATGAATAGATTGCAATAAATGTTTTTTTAAAACATGTTTCTAAATTAAATTGTCGTAATCCCCCCACCATTTCGCTTTGCGACACCAGTTTGGATTAATAGTGCTTTAGTTAAAATAGCATTATTAATCCAAACTTGTCCAGACTTTGTTGGT
>BMAW01060283.1:0-39631 GCA_019974015.1 Nephila pilipes | reverse complement strand
TGTGTGTGTGTGTGTGTGTGTAGACCGTGGGTTGATGGAGATTGTTCATCCCGAATCTACGATGGTTTGCGCTTACGCAAAGGGCTGGTTGTCAAGGTGGTAGTTTCGGATTCCATGTAATGTTGTTGATGATATTCAAGGATGAAGCTTGCAGTAGCTTTACTTGTTTATTAGGAGAGATAATGAAGAATGAAAAGTATTTACACTATGATATGAAAAGTAAATTGACCAGTTCGTCAGATAAAGATAGATGGCTGCCTCATTTAACCCATATTGGCGATGGGCGCTGTAACGCGCTCGGATGTTTGAAGTTTACTTCCGACGCGGGTAGCGAAGGAGAAGAGAAGCGGAAAAAGTGGCGGCAAGAGAGAGAAGAGAGCGAAAACGAAGTGTCACTCAGTTTTGTTCAGGGATAGATGGCGCTGCATGAGCTTATCACATGACTCTGATTCGTGGCGATATCTATTGAGTATCGGACGAACTGGTTTTACAGTAGACTGAAAAAATAAAAGTGAATTATTTAAAAATTAGATGGAAAATCCTACATGTATGTATGTGTGTGTGTGTTTCAAAGTTAGAAAGTAGGTGATAAATCGAATTCCTGCAGTTACAACACAATGCAGGTGCTAAATTATTTGTGGTCAAAATACACCGAGTAATTAGTTTGTCTGGAACCATACGCTTCTGATTCAAATATATCAGGCTTTCTGCAGATAGATCGACTGCTGCTATTTCGCATGATCCGTGAGTTGCATTCCCTCACCACGTCTAATAATTCACACCTGTGTTCTTCAGTAGGTTTTCTGGTTAGATATATACTTAGTGTTTCGCCCATTCATGCAAAAGATTACCCGCGCGCTTTTTAAAATAAACTCAACTTTGTAATTGTTTCTGAACATCAATAAATAGAAGAAAAATTGTGACGATAGTTAAGTCAATGTACTGAAGTATTCGTATTGTAATAAGATATAATGCGAACAACTGATGGTGGAATATTCTTTGGTACTTTTATGTACAGTAAAAGTTTAAATTTTTAACTTTTAAACATTTAAGTTAAAAAATATCCCTTCTCCACGGGTCACAAGTTGACACCGCGTGATCACATGCAGCTCGCGATATCGCCAGGCCTATATTAGACGAATGTTTAGTTATCTAAGATTGAAAGGAAATGTACGAGAAAGTGCTCGTTTCAACAAAACTTCTCATTGTTCCGTTTGCACGTAGCCTTAAGATGATAACAACCATAGTTACGAATTGTCATCACGAAGAACAATGAAAATTTCGTTGAAAGCATTCGTTTCGACTCGTAATGGTTTAGTTTCTGCCTGGTTTGCTTTGTCACATAATGAATTCATTGCGATTGAAGCATGATGTTTCATATTAGTTAAGAAAGAAATATTTAAGAAACGGTGATTGATATATTAGTTAAGAAATTCAAATAAAAAACCTGTACAGACATCGAGATATGATGTGAATTACTAAGAAATAACAGAGAGATATTTAAATAAAACTTATTCTGCATGTTTACATCTACTTATATGTATAGTGTTGGAAAAAAAAAGGCTAACATTGTTGTATTTTTGGCAGCCGTAGAATGATTAACTCACAGTATCGTAAGATTTCAATCATTACCAAAAATTAATCGAGATGGAAACTGAATTTTTATTTATTATTCTTAAATTTTGTTCTACATAATCACCATCCAGATAATTATACATTCCTCCCATCGTTTCTCTACCTTCAGAAAGACATCATTATATAACCCATTAGATTGAACTCTATCTTTTCCATACTGCGAGTTATGTCAGTCTCACTCTTCCTGAAACCAAGCTGTGATGTGCACATGGCTGCTTTTCCGCTTATGCACGCTAGGCACATACCTAGGGGGCAAAAAATTGGAGGGCGAAAAAAGAGAAAAACTTAAAGTAACAGCGAACGTACCACATCTAGCGAGTCATGTATGCGTTGTATTTGTGTGTGTGCGCGCACACAGAGCAAAAGAGTGGTCAGTGCAGTGCGCTTGACTGAGGATGAGTCAACGGTATTGTTTGCGGGGGCAAAGACAAGACACTGATACAGAGCATCGGTTACCCCTCCCACACCTCTTTACAGCTAATCGATCGACACTCTACTAATCCTATCCACGCCTTAGAAAACTCCTAGCCTGAGTGAGCGATGGCTTGTTGTTTCTTACGTACATTCGTTTACTTAATGGCAAGCTGTAAAAATTATCCTCGTCAATGACTGTCGCATTAGTTAGTTGTAGTGTTTTCTAAAGTCAACTGGCATACCACATATTTGGATAAAGTATGTGTGTGCACAGCTTTGTGATAGTTTTAACTTATGTAAATTGTACTATATTTAGATCAAGTGCGTGTCAGTTTTGTGAGTAGTTTTTATCTGATCTATAGCGTACAGTCACACTGTATTTGGATAATGGTATGTGAACAGTTTTGTGAATAGAAGTTTTATAATCTAAGGCGTACTGTATTTGGATTAAGTGCGTGTGAACAGTTTTGTTAATGAGTTTTTACTAGTAATCCTAAAGTAAAATCCTAAATAATAGTACTAAAAAGAAATTGGATTTCACTGTTTTGCTGATTCACACAGTAAACGAATCTCAGTTTACGGACATTAAAGTATATTTCTAAAACAAAATGAGTCTTAAGAAAAACCCCATTGGAATAGATCCTCAAAAAAGAAAATGAAAATCAGCCAAAAAAAAAAAAAAAAAACTTAAAAAAGTGTCTAAGATAACAAGGTTTTTTGTTTCATATCGTAAGTCTACTGAAACTGAACCCTCACGCTCCCAAACTTATTCATCCAGTGGAAGTGAAACCTGGAACGAAAACAATAATCAAGGACAACCATCAACGCCCTAAACTGTCTCTCACCGACTAAGACACTACAAAGCCTATAACACTTTACACTTTTCTTGAGAGGGGCTTCGTGCTGGGGGAGGCGGGCAGGTACATGGAAATACAATGCACAGGTATCCAAAATACAACTCCAATTTAAATCAAGGTTTAGAAGCAGATTTTTCTATTTCTGAACATTGTTATGAAGGCGTCAAAATTAAACGCAAGCTTTCAACAAAATTATTTTTCGGCGAGCTACCGAGTGGAGAGAAGTATAAGAGGGACTAGCTCCTATATTCAGAATCGAAAGGCCAGATATTTTGTTTCTATTGCCTTCTCTTCCAGCCTGAGGGAGAAAGAGGGGCTTCAGAAACCGGCTGTAACGATGGAAGAACTTTTTCGCGCTTACTTCGCAGCATGAGAGGTCAGACGACCATAGGGCAAATGTGTGAAGTCTTATGTTAAGAAAGGGGACCACGTCAGTCCAGAATGCAGCCGAAAGTCAAAATGACAAAAAGGTGAAGTATTCGCGAGATCTCTTTACTAGAATTGTCTCGGCAAGAGGCCTTCCATTCAGAAGCGACGATCAAAAACTTGGATCTATCTATATCAAAAGGCTTTTCTCAGGATGCCTTGAACTTATGAGTGAGTTTGATCCGTTTATAGCCCAACATTTGACAAAATAGGGCAACAAAGGTAAAGGGAGTAAATCTTTTTTGACGTCTGAATTGTAGCGAGTTCGTAAACATAACGTGCAAATGAGTCTTACAAAAATCTTAAAAGAGATCAAACTTGCTTGTTACTTTTCACTTATTATTGACTCTTCACCTGACGCTTCACACACTAACCAGTTGGCTGTAACACTTCGATACGTTTCTGTCAGTAATGCCTAAGTCAATGAGCGCCTTGTACGAGTGCTAATAACAGGTGTCTCTCATAAAGCTCAAGATATGGAAGAAGAAGCTCTCAACTTGCTTGAAGAACTTGAACCAGATTTAAAAAATTGTCGGGGCCAAAGCTCCGACAATGCTTCAAACATGTCTAAAGTGTACTGAGGTTTCCAGTCGAACTGTATTCTTTTTTTTTTTTGTAAACAAGAATTTTACATTTTCTTCTTCAACTACTCACAGATGGAATGTATTAAGAGATTATGTGCAAAAAAGCAATGAACAAAAGCTGAAAACTGAACATGTATTTCTTATGTTGAAATCGTTGGGTAAAACTAAACGATCTGCAAGGATAGATGTTCTCAGAGCTCAAGTTACAAATCGTAAAGAAATCAAGAATGCCGTTAAAGATTGAATTGAAGACAATACAGACACCTGACATGCGAGTCACAGCTGAGTCGCAAAACACTAGAAAGTTTTCAGACTACTTTGTTGACAGTGATTTGGGACGAAGTCTTGTAAAGGGTGTACAAAACCAAAAAAAATTCTACAGAAGGAAGAGTTTGATCTCCTTAGCACTATTAAGGAGTTGTAGACGTTATCTTCGTTTTTATCTGAAAAAAGATCCAACTTTGATGATTACGAGGCAAGAGTATTGCAACTAGCTAACATGCCTGAGCCACGCTATGAAAAAAATCGGAAAAAGCAGTTTTTTTTTCCAGATGAAAAAAGATACCCAGATTCTGAGAGAATGACTCCAAGAGAGATATTTCGAGCTGGAGTTTTCTTATCAACTATTGACCATCTTGTAACACAATTAAACAGAAGAAGGGATTGCTACGAAGCTCTCAACACAAGAACAAGAATTTACTTGATTCTTCTTGTGATAAACTGTACAGCAGAGAGTTTTTTTTGCCCTTAAGAGAGTAAAAACTGAAATAAGATCTACTATGGAAAATGAAAAGCTTAACCTTTTGATGTTGCTATGAACTCAAAATAATATTACAATGGAAATTGATTACAATGATGTCATTAATGATTTTGCGATGATCAAAGGTCGAGGAAAACCTTTGTTGTACAAGTACAATGACAATGACTCTACAAAGAGTAAGGATGCCTTAATGTAAAAGATAATAAAGTGAGCGATGAAAAAGATGATAGTTAAGTTGAAAACAATTCTTTCCTTATGGTTGCCGGTTGCTAGTCAGGGACAAGGTGGATCCATAAATGGTGGATAATGGAAAGACTCTCCAAAAAGCAAAAACAAAGAAAGAAAAAAGATCAAGATATTTAGGGGAAAATCTCTCCCAAACCAAATCTGGTAAGTTAAGCTTTAAAGGAAGGAGTGTTGTGGAAATAGTGTGTGTGGGGACAATTTGAAGTGCCTAGGGCACCGGGGAGGTTAAAAATGGCATTGGATGTACATAAAGGTCCATTGATATGCAGAACAAATTTTATCTTAATATCTATGTTAGTTCTTCGAAATAATCAAAACTTAATGATACCCCTTGTATTTGGTAGTCTACATTAATTTATTATCATAAATGAAATAATTATATTGATATAGATGTAACTGTTATATTACCGAAATTGATTTTTAATTTACACGCTATAACAAAAGAAAAAAAAAAAAAACGACGCACCAAGAAGGAGTTGTCCGATGGAAACAAGAATTGGCGGATAGGAAAACTGTAAACAGAATGAAAAATAATTAAAATTTCAGGAAAATTGAATGATTTATTTGAGAGTTACATAGTTACAAAGTAACGAGTTCAATAAAGTGTTGACCCACCTCTAGCTTAGATGCAAGCTGCCACACGACGTGGCATAGAGTAATAAAGCTCCCTGATGGTCTCCTGGGTATTTCTTGCCAAATTTGCTCCAATGGTCGGGCTAAGACTTCAACATTCCCTGGTAGATGCAGTCGGCTTCCCATCATATCCCAGACATGCTCGATTGGAGAGAGATCTGGCTGGGCAAGGAAGTGTTTGACAAGCGGTAAGACAGCTCATAGCAACACGTGCGTATGAGGTCTGGCATTATCTTGCTGAAAAATATAGCCAAGGTACTGCAAAAGAAATGATAGCAAAACAGGTCTCAGAATGTCGTTGATGTACCGCTGTGCTGTAAGTGTCCCTCTAATGACGACCAAAGAGGTCCGGCTATGAAGGGAAATGACACCCCCAGAACATACTACTGGTTGATAGCCTGTATGGCTTGCAATAGTGGAAGCAGGATCGGCACGCTGCCCTGGGTGACTCCAGACACGTCTCGATGATCGTCAGGACACAGTTGGAAGTGGGATTCCAACCTGATCAAGCCAAGAACCACAGTAATCTGGCTGGACAGTGTGAAGGCGTGAGTGGCAGATGGCGTAGCGGATGGTACGAGTGTAGATTTCGTTTTATCAGCCGTCTGTGAATGGTCATGGTGGACACGCGTGTGCGGGTCGCATGTCTGATGGTCGATAACGATGAATCTGGCGCTGTGACAATCACTCTGTCCTCCAGATCTGCTGTGGCCCTATGTCGACCGCTTCCATCAATCTGCCATTGTCCCCTCATTCTTGCCAGCGTCTACTAATCACTACATCGCTTCGACCCATACGAAGAGAGATTCTCCGATTTGCCCAAATTGCCCCTTTCAGTCCACTGATACGACCTCTTTCAAACTCTGACAGTTGCTCGAAATGAGCTCGAATCCTGAAGCGTGGAGCTTTTCCAAGCGTTGAAAGGTATCCTAAATCGCAATGGAACAAAAAATTTGACCATCAGATTGAGAATCGCTTCTTATATACACCTACTGAGTGCGCAGTTCCGATGCACTGTAGCTCTCTTAATTCATTCATTGGACATCAAATTTTAATCATTTGCATGTTCTGTCTAAATGTATTTGCAAACGAAATTTCATTACACTCGGGCGACTCCTTTTTGGTGCATCGATTATTTTGTTATAGAGTGTATATATAATATATATTATGTGTATTTGTTAAATATACTAATTCCTTAGGTTTGCAGAAATGTCTTTATAGTTTTATACACGTTTTAAGTCAGTGAATGAAGCTTTTAAAAATATTATGATAAAAAAAAAAAAAAAACTTGACACATTCACGGACAGTATAATTACAACAGTCAAATATTTATCCTGTCTTTAAGTAACGACGTTTGAAACCGTCATGATTTTTCCCTTAATAAAAAACAGGTCCCGCAGTCACAATATTATATTTAAATACAGTGGTACCTTGAGATACGAATGTCCTAACATACGAATGTTTTGAGATACAACATGAAATATTCTAAAATTTATACCTCGACATACAACGAAATATTTGAGATACAAATTTGCGTTGTGCAATAATTGCATAGGTGATCCCTAGATGGCAGAGAGTTCTCTCAGCTTTCCTCATGCCGCTTCTGCCCGCTATATCGCTCTGTTTGGTTGTTGAGACCAGAGTCCTCTGTATGGCCGCCACGACGTGTTATTCGCTTTGTTTGTGACTGTTTTCGTGTCATTTTGGATAGTATATTTACTGTACTCTGCATATTTTGTTATTTTAACCATGGATCCCAAAGTTAAAGACAAAACTGGTGAAAAGAAAAAGCCTAAGAAAATGATCTCAATGGAAGCGAAACAGGAAATTATTGCAAAGCATGAGCGTGGCGTTCGTATCATTGACTTGGCAAATGAGTATGGCCGCAATCCTTCTACAATATCCACGATCATCAAGCAGAAGGAAGCGATAAAGAAGCTGCAACCTTCCAAAGGCGTCACCATTATTTCAAAGCTACGAACTAATATACATGATGAGATGGAACAGACACTTTTATTATGGATTAAGGAGAAGCTATTGGATGGTGACTCTGTTTCTGAAGCGATTATTTGTGAGAAGGCTGGCGCCATCTTCCAAGGCCTCAAACGTGATGTAACCGAGACGGAGGGAGAATCATCGCAAGACGGTGAGGGGTTCAAAGTTAGTCGTGGCTGGTTTGACAATTTTAAGAAACGAAGTGGCATTCATTCAATTATTTGTTATGTAGAAGCATCTAGGGGAGATATTAAGGCGGCTGAAAATTTCATTAAGGTTTTTGAAAAACTCATTAGTGAAAAAGGATACCTACCGCAACAAGTGTTCAATTGTGACGAAACCGGGTTATTTTGGAAAAAAGTACCTAGTCGCAAGTTTATCACGGCTGAAGAAAATAGTCTACCCGGCCACAAGGCTATGAAAGATAGGCTAACGCTTGCTCTTTGCGCTAACGCTATTGAGGACTTCAAAATAAAACCGTTGCTAGTCTACCACTCGGAAAACCCAAGGGCTTTCAAAGCTTATAAAGTTATGAAAGAAAAATTACAAGTTCTGTGGAGTGCAAACAGTAAAGCATGGGTGACCCGTCAGTTTTTTATGGAGTGGATGAACATAGTTTTTGGGCCTTCAGTGAAAAAATACTTAATCGATAATGGTCTACAGCTTAAATGTGTCCTTCTGTTGGATAATGCTCACCCTCCTGGCCTTGAGGATGACCTTTTGGATGAATTTAAATTTATTAAAATTGTCTATCTGCCACCCAATACAACGTCTACCCTTCAGCCCATGGATCAACAAGTTATCTCCAATTTTAAGAAACTTTTCACGAAGCATCTTTTCAAGCGTTGCTTAGAAGTTGCCGAAAATACGAATCTAACATTGAGGGAGTTTTGGAAGAATCATTACAACATTGTGATCCGTCTTAAGCTTATAGATATTGCCTGGCAAGGTGTTACCAAAAGAACATTGAACTCAGCTTGGAGAAAATAATGGCCAGATGTTGTTTTAAAACGAGAGGGATTTGAGGGATTCGAACCTATTGAGGAGGAGATCGTATCCATTGGTCGCTCCATGGGCCTAGAGGTAGACGAGGCAGATGTTGCTGATCTCATTGAGGAGTATGCTGAAGAACTCACGACGGAGGAGCTGAAGGAGTTACAGAAGATTTCCCACTCGGGGGTAATGATAGAACTCAGCAGTAAGGAGGAGGTCGAGCCGGAGGAGAAACTTATTTCACGTGAAATTAGTGATATACTAGGCAAGTGGCAGGAAGTGTCTGATTTTGTGGAAAAAAGACACCCAGAGAAATTGTCTACAGGGAGAGCGAGTGCCTTATTTGATGATAGGTGTCTCACATTCTTTCGTAACATTTTAAAAAGAAGGCAGAAACAGACCTCTCTTGGTCGTTACCTTGTGAAGGTCTCACGCAGTGAAAGTCAGGGAAGTGAGGTCAAAAAGGCCCGAAGTTAAAGTGATGATTAAAAAATATTGTGTATTATTAATATATTAATAAATAAATTAATAAACATTATGTGTGTTATTACTCGTTTATTTATATACAACTTGTGTATATTATATGTAATTTAACTGTGTTTTGGGTTACTTTCATATCGCCAGAACACATTAATATATATTACATTATTTTAAATGGGAAAAATTGCTTTGAGATACGATTTTTTTTGCCATACGACGATGATCACAGAACGAATTAAATTCGTATCTCAAGGTACCACTGTATATGAAAATACAAATAACTGTCCTATCAGGATGCGTGTCAGTGGAGAAAAAGGATTCAAAGAACAAATATTCTGGCTATGTCATTTACTACTCTTCATCACGTACGATGGTGCAAAAAAGTAATATTTTATTTCTAGGACCAATATGTTTGGAATTCTTTCTTCATGTACAAAAAATCGCACCAGAAAAAGAAAGAAGAGAAGAGAAAAGAAAGAAGAAAAGGAAAAAGTAGAAACATTTTTAAGTTTCAGTCATGGTCTTAAAAAATGTTTGATTCAAGTGCCAACCGAAATAAAACTCGATACAGATTTAGTAATAAGTAGAGGAGGTCGTCCAATAATCATGAGTCCTTCAGTTATTAGTGAACCAGGTCATAAACCAAAACACCAATCAATCGAATCTTTCAGAATTTCAACACTTCCCTGAAAAGATTCGAGCTTCTTCGGATCATTATAGAAAAAACATGTTTTTTACGTCATAGAGGATGTTGGAGAAAAAAAAATGTAAGTAAAGAGAAACGTAGTTTAGATGCAAGGGTTGCAGAGATAAACCTGCTTTATGCCCAGATTGTTTTTAAAGCTTCCACCCGAATTCGGATACTGACAACATATATTTAGTTTATTTTTAAACTCTACTTTTGTCTATTTTTTATTTGGGTATAACATTGTTTTGAGTTCAGATGAGGATCTTTTTTGTTACAGAATTCTTTGTGGCCACATTACATTTATAACCATCATTTGCATATTTGTAATGAACAGCACCATAATTACAAATGGCGGAGGTCATAGTATACGATTTTATGATTTGTTATTACCACTATTTTCTAAGAGCCATTTGCATTTCTGTATAAATTCTCCACAAAACTCTCGAAATTCATTTTTTGGGTCAAATATATAACATAAATATATACAAATTTTTGAATATATATATATATATATTCTCTTTCCTTTCTCTCATCCTTTTTGCTTCCAGCTGCTTTCTGTTCTGTGTTTCGGCACAATTTAAGCTGTATTTTTGTACTGCAGGCTGGTACTCAAAGAATTATGCGATTATTGTTGTTACACCAATCAATAAAAAAAATTACACAAATGTGTGTGTTTTTTTTAATAGTTTTCACACCCACTAGGATTTTGATCAATAAATATTTCGAAAGAAAAGTGACTTTATCCCAGAAGATTAAGATATGACATTTTTTGTTCCATCTTCCACATTTTAAAACTGCCCGTAATGTGTTAAATGTGCATTTTTACTTGAGAAACGAACCTGTTTTACTGTTTATATCAGGCAGAAAATATTGCAGAAACAAAGTCTGCGAATCGACGCACTAGAGCAGAGGTCTTCAACCTTCGTTCGGCGGAAACCTAGGGTTTCCTGGAACTTTGACAGATGTTCCGCAAGTGATCGCTATTTGCTTAATCAAAGCGCCAAAATTTTAATAAAATTTTAATTTTTACAAAAGATTGAATTCTTAAAGGCAGTTTCCTTGTAAAAATAAATATAAATAAATATTTTAAGGATAAAATAAAATCTTAAATTTCATAAAAGTCACGTGCTTCAAATATATAAATCGAGACACATAAGGTCACACACTAAGTCACCGTTCTTTGGCTCAGTCAATATGCATATCTCAAATTGATATATCGACCGGCACTCAGTTGAAACTAAAATTTAGTCAAGTTGATATTATGCATTTTTGGATTGATGTTAGAGAAGAATATCCTGAAATTACCAAAAGAGCTGTGAAACATTTAATGTTGTTTGTTTCAACCTATGTAGTTATGCGAAAAAGCTTTCTCTTTGTACGCTGCGACAAAAAAAAAAATTACAAAAACAGATTGGATGCTGAAGAGGACATTAGGTTTCAGATTGCAACAATTATTCCAGACGTTAAAATACTTTGCAATAAAAAACAATCACAGCCAACTAATTGAAAAAATTTATATTTATGAATTTGTTATAATTCAAAATATCGTTGCTTTTGTTTATTATTGATGAAATTCATTTTAGAAAACAAAAAACGCCTCTAGCTACATTTCCATTCATTATCTTATTAAAATATTTGTTTTGTGATAAAATAAAAACACAGTAATAATTTTGTAAATTTGAGTAGGATAAAGCTTCGATATCCTAATTTTACTACTCTTTCATCAAGAAGTTCCTTGAAGAAATTGATAGGCTCAAAGGGTTCCCGATGTTTAAAAGGTTGAATTAGGCATTACTCTGCATTAGAGTAAGCATGTCATATTCACAACCCATAACGATTACAATCCCGTTGCACGCCAATGATTCATAAAAACACATTATTTACAAACCAGAGGAATTATAAATATTTAGTAATACGAGAGTCGTTCAATAAATCTACCAAAAATCCAAGAGAGGGAGCTCGTAGCATCGTAAATGGTTTGTTTTTAGCAAGCATCATGACTCACTATAAAGCTGTATCAGTTATATCTATTACATGATTTCATTTGTATTGTCCATTGAAGCAAGAAACGTGTTCATTCAGAAAAATGGGGGGTAGTTTTTCGAGCGGTGATTAAACACTAACATTTAAAAAGGATTAACACCAGAAGAGGTCATAGCTGAGTTGGCCAGATATGCCATGAATGAGAGCAGATATGCCATGAATGAAATTCATGGCATATCTGTTTATATATATCCAGTGTTTGCAACTGTTTACAATTTGTTAAGAGAGCTCAAATGTGGCCGCACATCCAAAAAGGTTAACATCGTTCGAGATATGCAGTGGAAGTGACTACTCAAGTAATGATTAACAAATTTCACGAAATGGTTTTGAATGATCAAAGTGTGCGAAATAGTTAAGGCTCCTGGCATATAACAAGAAACATTCTTTTCAATTTTGCGCGAAAAATTAGGAGTGAAAAAATAATCGCGGCAAGATGAAAGCTGGGTTTGTTCTCAACGGAATATAAACGCAATCGTTGGGGTTGACTCCGAGGCTATTTTGGTTCTTTTTCACCACGAGTTTCTGCTTCGATACATAACTGTGTATGACAGGAGGAAAAACTACTACTTTCCAGAGACAACAGAAGAGTCAAAACAGCGAGGTTTGAAAGCGAACCGGCTCCCCAGAAAGCAAAGACGGTGAAATCGACCGGCAAGTTGATGACTACAAATTTTGGTGGTGCACACAAAATCATCTACACCGATTATCTGGAAAATCTAAATCCAATAATTGGAGTATATTATGCGTCTTTGTTGTGCCGGTTGAGCAAAGTAATCAACAAGAAACGTCCCCATTTGAAAAGGAAAGCGGTAATCGTTCATTAAGATAATGCACAGGTGAGCATCTGTGCAGTTTCTATGGCCAAAATCATGGAATTAAAGTTCAAATTATTACAACATCTACCATATTCACCGGATTGGGCTCCTTGATATTTTTTTTTTTTTAAATTGGATATAAAAAAAAAAAAAAAAAAAAAAAAATGGCTCGGCGGACAAAGATTCACATCGAGCCAAGTGATTATCGCCCTAACAGATGTTTATTTTGAGGATCTTCCGAAATCTTATTTTTTAGATGACTTTAAAAAGTTGTAGAAACACTTAGTAAAGCGTATAGAGTTAGAAAGAGATTACGTTGGGGAAAAAATTTATCTAAAATAATTCGTTTTTCTATCTTTATCTCAGGACATATCGAATAACTCACGAGAGTTACGATAAAAATTGGGTTTTTTTTTTTTTTTTTTTTTTTTTGTCTTTATAGAACAATAGTAAAATACTTGTTTCTCTAAATATTATATGGCTTTTTTCTTAAATATATATTTCAGAAAAAAACATCTAAATCTTTATTGTACGTTAATGTTACATTTTCATATGAAATGAAAATATTTTTTGAATTAGAGTGAATAACAAGATTCCCCTCTCTCTTTTATATCTTCAAACATTCTATTCCATCCAAGTCGTGTCATTTCAGCATTCTTGGCCTTTTCTGCAAAGAATGCAGCAGAAGTCTCGATACATTCGAATCGCTGGATCTAGTGAATCACCTGGCACCCCCAACATCTCAAGCAGCCTGTAACAAGATGAAGGTACTTAAATATCAAGAAAGAATTAAAGCAACGAGCACTGAATGTTCGAAATTTTTTAGTGAACGTAAGAAAGTACAAAAAATATCGGTATCGTTAAAAGTATCGCAAACTTTTTTTTCCTAAGACCTTGCTAATTTTTCATGACCCACCAAAAGCCAATAGCCTTTTTAGAGTGTTTGGTTGTTGAAATCGAGCTTATTTAAACATCAATATAATTTTCATGTATTCGAATTGTTTCTAAAATCAAATCATTGTTAAAATAGCTGTAAAAAGAAAATTTTAATAAGATTATATTATTAATGAAAACTGTAAATGTTTTTTGCTAATTAAAAAGTTAATGCTTGGAAGAAAAGATGATGCCCTAATCCTCAGATCTAGTTATTTTTTCATCCATTTCTAAATTTATTTCTTTGGGAAAACCGTTGCTGGAAATCCGAATTCATATTTATAGTTCGTAACAAAAAGTATTGGAAACTTTTTCTGCTAAAACTGAGTACTCTTGACGACTCGACAGTCAAAAATTCATCAGTGATTTTCTCTCGTTTATAAACATGTCTTTTGAAGTGGAGTATCACACAACATTTCAATATTACATACGCTAATCAGATTTGACGATTCTACCTCTATTTCTATGTTAAACGTATAAATGGATTCTTTATCCCTTTATTTTTGCCGTTGAGTGAAAACATTAGTTAGATTCACTGGATTTCTTTCCAGATCTCTCACACCTTATTTTCATTTTATTATGCATGACTATTTTCAAGAGAGATATTTGATTTTCGTATTTAGATCATAGTATTAATTGTGTATTTGCTCTAGACTCCCGTCTACGGCTATTTTGATTTGATGAACGTAATAGAAATTCTACTTTCGTTTGCAAATCTAGATAATTTTATTTATTTGAGTGTAAACAAGTATATACAAAATAGCAAAAACTAATGAAGATTTCTGCGGAATTATATTTTCTTCTCGATTTCTGAAAATATTTTAGAATATTTTTAAAGTCCGAAAACCCTACAAACGATTCATTAGAATAGGAATAAGAAACTTTTTTAGAATCGATGGGAAAATGTAAAAACCCGCAAAAGCTTTCATTACTTTTTGCTCTTTCGAAAAAGTAAAAAAAAAAAAAAAAAAAAAAAAATTCCATAGGATTAATATTACGTTCACGAAATCAAAATAGCGCGAAGAAATTCATTTAATGTATATTTAGAATTTTAGGTGAATGTGTGTATTTCATGTAGAGAACACTTTGCCAAGTTTTATTTCTTTTCTTGAGGCTTGCCTTGGAAATTATTAACAATGGCTCTTGGTATTTTTTATTTAGCAATTTGTGCTAATTTATATGTCGCGTGTTACATCGATAATATGCATTTCCCAGTTTTTATCTTTTCCAAAAACTTATTTTAAATGTCTGAACCAAATCGAATTTACTCGCATTTTCCTTTTGCTAAATTTATATTTTGTATAAAAATCAGTATGGCTCCGGCAGAAGGTAGGCAAACCCTATCCCTATCGCTCCACCAACGCCGGCAATTAAAAATTTTAATTACTCTCTTTTTTGACACAGTGTTCGATTTTTCGGATGAAAGATAAGCTTTAGAAAGGCATTCTACAGAATCACACCATTGACAACATTATTAGCTTTTCCAGAATTTATACCCATTAGAATTTATTGAGAAAAAACTTGGTAATAAATCATGGAGTAGGCAGGATCCTTATAACAGGATAACAGGAATCGCTTCCTAGTCGAAACGTCGATCGTTTTAAATGTAGCTAGTATTATGAGTTATAGCATATTGAGGAGTTAGGTACCAGCTCATATGCTAATTCGTTACCTGATCGGGGATCACATTGACTAGTCCATTGTGTACCCAATTTGTAGAGCGACATTATTTCTTTACATAAATTCATGCATACACGTATAATTACGAATATTAGCCGGACTGTGTATATGCCATGAGTGCGGTTTTTTTTTTTTTTTTTTTCCCTTTTTTTTCAAAAAAATGATCCAAACTTCAATTCCAGTGTATAGAAACATTTTTAATTCAAATTATTAAAAAAACAAAACTACAGACGCCAACGGAGAAGGAGAGAGGGTTGGATTATAATTCAGCGTACTGCATGAAGACAAAGAATGTTTTGTTAGCGATAAATCGCCAAATTGGTAATTCTAACATAAATCCAGAAGTTATAAAATCTTACAATTTCTCTGATAGCCCTACTATATAAATGGCACCGTTTCCCGCCATTTTCACTTTGGACTGGACCCTGCCTCAGACGCTTGCCTGGACACTTGACCGACGCTCATTGATAAACATATTCGGTAGTCAAGTATCCTTTACAAAACCACATTACCTAGGCGGAATTCAATTTTCATCGTTATCTAGCCACGCCGAAAGTTCGAATGGCGTTACTAAAAGTAGGAAAAATCAGCATAAAAAGTGTATTGGAGAAATTATTCCTGGTTTGATAACAAAGAGTATCGCTAGTTCTTATGGTAAACGTGATCGGGAATCAAGCGTCCATTTCAAAATTAGGCTGCAAAGACGGAATTTTCGTTTCATCATTATGTAGCCGAAAGAACCTCTCGATCGTTATTGTTGAAGATCAGTGATGTGACTTTTTTCCATTCTTTATTTGGTAGCTTTCAAAGTCTTATATTCAATTCAATTTACGCATCTTTTTACAACTGCAGTGCTTAAAAACCTATCTTTGCAACATCATCCAGTTGAAACGAGTTCGAGTTTGAAAAACACGT
Source organism: Nephila pilipes (assembly GCA_019974015.1). NCBI lineage: Eukaryota > Metazoa > Arthropoda > Arachnida > Araneae > Nephilidae > Nephila > Nephila pilipes. The sequence continues at coordinate 23,534 of BMAW01060283.1, read as the reverse complement.
GATTTTTTTGTTGTTTTAAATGTTTTTATGCATACATGCTTCCAACAAAAACGTAACTTTTTTACGTATTTTGTCTTTCGGACAAAACGGTATTTTGTTTCCTGCTGAAACGGCTTCGAGTTTGAAAATAGCACGTTTGGCACCATTTTGGCACTATTTTAAAAATTGTGCCAAGCAGTACATTAAAATAGGACTTTATCGGATAGAGATAGGCGCAACTCTAGTTAACCTATATGAAGTAAGAACATTTTTATCATTCAGGCGATAAAAATGTATTTGATATCTATGCTAGTCTTAATATTTCTGTACCCAAAAACATTTATGTCTAAAAGATGAGAGGATATATAAAATGTTATACGATGAATTTCAAACTCCAGATGGTTGCACCAACTTCAAAGTTTTCGTTTTGGAGATGGCTCTTCAACCCAGTTGTGTAAATATTTTCGAAAGTAAAATGACTTATTTTCATAAAAAGAACAATAATTTCCCTTAGAATTATTTTCCTCATGAGCTTAATATACATAATCCAAAGAAATGAAAATGTGCTTTATTTGGCGATGTATCACTTTCGGAAAGTTAACGGAAAAGTACGTACATTTTTTGCAAATTAGCCGACCCGAATGTAAGTCGATCCCCATAATTTAGCTTAGCAAAGTTCAAAAAATTCTCGACCTATACTCGGAAATATATGGTAATAAACAAAATCACAGAAAAAAAATGAGCTCGTTTGTATACGACAAATAAAATTCCAACTTAAAAATATTTTAATACTAACGATTGAGAAATCCTAAATGACTGTAATTGTGGATTGTAATAGTCTCCTTAATAGAAATATCATTTATGTATTTTTCATTAAGTTAGATGTTATGGATAAGTGCTTACTTATCTCTAAATTGTTGGATGAAATTTTCCGCTTCTTTGGAATCTTTTTTCTTCATTATTTGGAATGATGACATTGATTCTATGAATCCAACTAAGTTTGAGAATTTCCCGTCAAAAACTTGTTGGATATCAGGAATTCTAAAATGGAAGAAAGACATGAATTAAGATATTAAGATGTAAGTTTGAATTAGGAAAGGATTTAGAAATACACTTTACGATTGTTGTTTTACATGTTCGACATCTAACAGAAACGGTTGAAATACACTTTACTTTTACTTACCTCGATACTTCTTCGAAAGGAAAATGCACTTTTTTATATTTTTCCATGGACAAATAAACTTCCGGTGGCCAATAGGGATCGAGAACTTCATAAATCTTCAAAAAATATGCAAGAAGTTATTACTTTTCAAACAGTACTCTTGTGAAGAAGGCAAATTCATAAAATGGGTTTGATTTATACATTTTCAGTCGTTTACCAAGAATAATTTGATAACAAGAGAGTAATAATGAACTAATTCTACTTGTACTTCAATGACTTAACTGAAAAAATTTAAACATTAGGGACTAGCTTTCAATGAAAATAATAAACACAAGTGGTTCAAAAATTACCCGTGCGTGTAACCCGGGGAAAAGATGTATATCCACTGATAGTTCTTGTCCATATATATGACGTCTTCCGCATACTAAATTGATATATTTTTTCGGAAGTCTCCGTCCTTTTTGGAGCATAATCACCATCGTTTGATTGCTGCACGGTTTACGGCTTATAATCGACAGTGACAACTCGATAGGAAGCAATTCAAATTTTGATGTAGCAGTAAATGGCTTCTACATCAAAAAGAAACTCTGAATCAGTGGCCAATTTGTTTTCGATCCATTCAACAGATCACAACAAACATCAACGCCATCTGTCTCCAAAATCAAGCACATTTTTAGCCACCTTCATAAAACGTTATGATGATATTTTATTAAGACTCTCTTCGCTAATGTCTAAGAACAAGACCCAAATGTTTGCTGTGGGACTGTGATTGTTTATCAACGTCGCACTGGGAAGCAACACAAGGGCTATTAGTAAAGGATCTCGTTATATTGAGCTTCGCCCAGGTGACGATGACAACACCTGAGCTGGCACCTCCCTCTCCAAACTTTTACACCACGTCAAAAGGAGAACTTAGAGCCTCGACCATATGAAAAAGCATCATCCCTGCTACACGACAGTTCTTCAATGGCATCAGGAATCGAAACCAAGACTCGATGAAAACAACGCTGGCCGTGAGCACTCGTCCATGACCACTAGGCTACAGTGGCCAAAAATGTTCCTCTCCCTGGAAATATTTTTTGGATGGTAAAAAAGGACCCGATCACAGTATCACATTTTGACTTGTCCATCCTACATGAAGCAGCCTAATTTTACAACAGAATGAAACCCCTTTAAGTCTGATTCAATAGAATAAGTCCGGTCCGGCGTATCGAAAACCAGAGTGAACCGGAGAATGAAAAAAAATTAAATAAAATGAAACGTACTCGCAGAAAAAAAAATCTTTTTATTGAATAAATCGAGTATGAAACTATTTGCAGAAGATAAAGACGTCTACTTTGCAGGTATAATGCGACGTGATTATTAATGAACGTCGCACTGAGGAGCAACACTATGACTACTGGAGACGGACCTAATAATTTTAAACCTCAGTAAAAAATGACGAGCTGGCACCTCCCTCTCAAAACTTCTACGCCGCGTCAATGGGAGAATTTTGAATGTCAATCAGATTTAACGTGCATCAGCCTTGCTACGTGGAGGATTTTCAGTGATATAAAGGATCGAACTCACGACTCGACGAAAACAAGACAGCCGCAGGAACGCGACCATGACCACTATATTTCCCTAGGAAAATGTCATTAGCTTTTGCTGTGTGAGATTTGCGTACCACTTGCGAGGAACTCGATCAGGCATTCACTTCAGCATAAGAAGTTCGTTCAGTGTAACATCCACGAAAACTTCCCTTTTTTTTTTCTCCCATTCGTAGTTGTTAGAAAATACTTTTACAAAGTTTGTGGATGAAAAAAATAAATCTTACTATGGAATTTTTGCTCGTCGATTTTCTTGAAGACTGCGGTAACCTAACAGTCATGATCGCGTGCTCGCGGTTTATATTTTTTCTTTCGAATTGTGGGCTTGAGTCCTGATCGCACCGAAGAGACGCGGAGTAGATGCGCGTTATATTATCTGTCGAGGTTCAATATACTCATGATGGTGTGGTGGGTAGTATGGAGAGTGAGATGTCAGCTCAAATGTCATGCTTATCACTAAACAGAGGCTCAAAGTCCTTTTCCAATAGCCCTCCTGTTGCTTCTCAGTAAAACGTAAATGAACAGTCAGTAAAAAAATTGCCTTCTTTGGAGTACTTTGCCGGATGTATCACATGTATCAATTATTGGTGTTTTTCTGGTGTGGAATGAGGAATCTAGATCTCAACACGACATTAATCGAATTTTGATTTTGCTGAAAATGACTGCCAAATCAAAAACAACCAGTGAATCAATGGCAAAATTTGTTTTGGTTCCATTTAACAGATGGCACCACACAATATAAACACTGACTTGCCTTAGCAACGCCATCTGCCTTCAAAAACAGTTACTTTTGGAGCAAACCTCGTATAATATTCTCATGATATTTTATTTAGGCTGACTTGTCAGCGTTAAATAATTGGACTCAAAATCTATGTGTGGTAACACATTTCCAACGGCAAAGGGCTCCAATGTTAATAATATATTCTGACTAAGCCATTTTATAGATTTTATTCTGCTCCTCACTTTTCCTTGAAAGAATAATTTTTTTTTCAAATCATTTCACCTCTTTCAGGAGCAACCTAATTTTTACAATACATCTATTCGAGTCGATCTATTTTAGCACAGCATGTTTTGTCCCCAATGCTGCAAGCTTCTCCCACAAGTCGGTGACAGCACCTCACTCGGCAGGAAATTCCTTCCTGGCTCGATTACTAAGGACTCAACCGGAAAAGTCTCCTGCGTATGGGTTCAAATCTTCCCCTTCACCAAGATCAACCGACCTTCACAAAAGCGGGACATCGAACTGTAATCTTCATCTGACATGAAAATTATATATTTGGGGAATGTTACTAATATTAAAGGCTCTGTGTATATGATAGTATTTATATTGAATGAATGTATATGCTAGTTAACACCGTCGCAAATTTATATGAAAATATGAAATTTTTTTCTGCTTGAAATATGCCAATTTTTTTACAGACGAAAAACAACTTTAAATGTAAGGTTTTCTTGGAACATTTCTCGAGGAATTCATCATGCGCAAACACACGTGAAAAAAATGTATGTACTTTGAAGAATTATTTCCTGCAGAATATTCAAGATCTATGCATAACTATACTAAGAGGACTTTTATTCATCAAAATCGAAAGAAATAAAAGATTGGTGATATTTTATCTATAGACGAATGATTTCTCATCTACCATTAGGAATAATGGGGTTTTCAAGCATAATTATATTGAAAAAAAAACGGACAATTATTCTGTTCAGAAGAAAATGCATTTAATACCACCATTTTCACATCTAGTAATAGAGATGTTAATCAACAATCTTAAACATCCGTGTTTATTCATGTAAACTAACCGTTATTTGTTTGGTTATGTGTTTGTCTTACCTATGGTAAATAAATGACATTTTACATCATTTCTAGATTTTATAGATGATTAGTTTTAGACGATTTTTTTTTTCGTATATCTTTCACTGTTGTAAGGTTTCAGTCACATTTAACGGACGTACTTCCATATAAATGGATCAGATAAAAATGTAAAATTTAATTGGTTTTTCTCCAAGTGGAACTGCGTTTTCAAGCTTGCTAATAGCTGAAATTTACAATTTGAATCTTGCCCTTCTGTCTGAAAAATAATAAAAATAATTCTTTGCAAATATTTCTCAGGAACAAATACATATAAGGAAATGCTTTTGGGCATATCAAATTTTGGGCATTATCATTCAAAAATTTTCGAACAAAGAATTGAAAAGGCTTTGTTCAGAATAAAATTTTGAATGTAAAAAGAGATTCAAAATATTTAACAAAACATTTTAAAGTGACACTACGTTACAAAATTTAAAAAATTATCTAGATACAACATAAATTTTATCATACTGATAAATGTTGGTTTCTAAAATAACAATTGATTTTTTTAATCGCTTAAAGAAGATCTTGAAAACTCTTCCCTAGAAATATTCAACAAAACACTCTATATTTTTCACGACGTATAGAAACATTTACTCTTTGAACACAACACTCACGGCCAAGGAAAATCACAAACCTCGAAGAAATCGTGTCTTAAAACTTTGTAATTAGCCAAAGATTGAGTTGGTATACACATGATCGAAATTTCTTTTTATCACGCATGCGCGCACACCCTGCAGAGGCGATGCTATCCTGAAGTATAAATAACGGCGTCTTGTACCATATGGCGAAATACTCTGAATGACGTATTATTAGTGTGTAGATAAGACAAATAATGCCTTTTAGATGCCAGAGACGTTGATTTGAACATTTGACAGACCTTGATAGAAGCCTCGTGATTGAAATGAAAATCGCAGGAATATCGAATGGACGTAAAGATCCCTATTTGAATCGTTTCGATGATACTATTAGATAACGTTGGTAACATGGGACACGTGAAGGAATTATTTCAAAGCATTCTGATTCAGGAAGAATTGATTGGTATTATTAACGTCGTACTAGAAGCAACATAAGGGATGTTGGCAACAGATTTTGAACCTCGGTCTAGTGACGAGGAGGACACCTGAGTTGGCTCCATCCTTTCCCACACCACGCCAATGGGAGAACTTTGAGCCGTGACTGAATCAGGAAGGACCAGACAAAAAAGTAGTTGAGAGGACTGAAGAATAGTTCGCCAGGCACACAAAAGCGAATGACGCCCCTGTTCCCTATTCGTGAAGATATGGAGTCTCATGTGGGTATGAAACACTTTGCAAGACGTCTACAAGAAGCGATCTCAGCACCTTTTTCGAGTTTTGTCATCAACACCGAAACAACGGTTACTCCACTTGGGAGTAGGATTTCTTCATGCTTTTAGCAAGCCACAGCAAGGAAGGGAGTAAGATTTCTCAATACTTTTTATATCACCAGAAATTTCCGGATGCTGCGGATCTTTTTCGGCAGAAATTTGTGTTAAAGCAATAGTGGCTAAACAACAGAAATTTGAATTCACAATTGAAAAGCACACAGTTGTGTTTGTTACTGATGGTGCTAGTAAGATGGTTAAATACAACTCATGAAATAATGAGTTGTGAGTATCACCTATACTATCCATACGTTATACTCCTCACCTATACTATGCATACGTTATACTCCTCGCCTATACTATGCATACGTTATACTCCTCATCATACTAAATGTGATGTCCTCCATAAAAAAGGAGTGGATTTAGGACAAAACACTGTTGAGATAGAAAATATATCACATGAAGAAGAAGAAATAGATATTGATGAAAATGATGAGCTAATTGAGGGCGGTAAAGCAACAGATGCCAACTTTCATATTGCTTATAAAGAAAAAAACTCTACGACTAATATTAATGAAGCTATGAAAAAAAAGATAAAATATATTAAAATTTAGAAAATCACGTATCAAAAATGATATTTTATAAAAATTTAAAGCAGACTATGTCTGTGAAAAGAGGGTTTGTTGAAACAACAAAACGCGAGGGAATAATTTGCTGGTAATGCTGAAAATATTATTAGGAATAAAATCAGCAATTTCAAAATCCTTAATTGGTATTAAAAACAACATACTTTGGCTGATGTAGAAATTAGACATGAATGCAATTGTAACAGGCTTGAATCCAGTAAAAATCGGCCTAGAATAATATGCAGTCGAAACGCAACTTTACAAACTGCCGATGGATTATTTGCTTTCATTGGTGGAGAGTTGAATCAACATAACTCAGAATTTGCCAAGAATAGGAAATATTCTCTAGTCTGAAGAGTTAGTGAGACGCACTAGATGTTAATTTAATTGGATTAATATAATATTTTAATTTCAGAAAAAGTATGTTGCCACTGCAATTATTATTGATTTTTAACATTTACCAAATAAAAACTATTTGTTTCAAACGCTAAAATAATAATGAAAATATTTCTTTTTGCTAGATAACGAATCGTTGTATAACTCTTAGGACTCAAAAGAAGAGAGCACTGAGATTTTGGAAGATAAATCTTTAACTTTGGACGAAAAATTAGAAAAGTTATTCACTCAAAGACAAAAGTTCTGTGTTGTTCAACTAGCAAGAGCTCTAGCTTGACAATAAGGAATGAAACAAGAATTCCCGTTATTTAACTCAATCGTAAATTGATCATCAAAGAAATATTAAACTGGGTGAGGCTTTGAAAACAATTTCTCCAACATTAGCTGAAGCTGTGAGGGTGATTTCTGCTGCCAAGTTTCTTAAAAGAAAGTTAAGAACTTAGCTGAATGATTATTCTCAGGATTTCCCAGGAGTAGAAAATGAGCGGGATATCAGAAATGAAAGTGAGGAGTTGTGGTACAGCATTCCGTGATTCTTAGCAAATTGTCAAGTTTCGTGAGGGATAGAAGTCCAATCCTCATCTTGTTATCCAGAGACACGGCTCTCGAACTTTATGATCTGGGAAATCCTATCCTTTAAGAGTCAGTCCTCTCTGTTGGTTTGTGCAGTTAGGTAGAAAAAGTCAAAACCACATTTTTTTAACCTATCAATGACCCTCTCATCCGTATGAATACAATTCATTTTGTTTGTGTTGTGGGAATGTAAGTATACGCTTCTCTTACTTTTGTTATGTAGCTTTGTTTCAGCAAGATAACGTCTAAGTGCATATAGCATGAGTTGTTCAGGAGTTTTACATCATGTACTAACACTTTCGTGAATTTCCCTCTCCCTGGATCTGTCCGCTACAGAGCTTGCTTAGGTGCAGATACAACATGACTTGCAGTCGTACCACAATATACGAGATTTAAAAAGCACTGAACAAAAAGTTTTGGAATATCTGCCCCAACATACGTATAATATCAGGCGTCTGTTTAACTCAATGCAGCGTGTGGTACTGCAACACCATGTTGAAGAGGACTGGTTTAAGGCCCAAAATTTCTTCACTAATTATTCATTCTTCTGCTCTGATTTTGATATCACTTGCATTTTTCATATGGTATCGCGTAATGTATTTGGGGTCATTTCTTTTCCGTCGACAAAGGATGTGAGAATGTAATAAGATCTTACCCAAAAAGTAAACTAAGCAAAATAAACTTTGATTAAGCCCTGAAATGATCATCATAATGACGATTTATATTCAAATTAAAACTAGTTTTCTGCTGTACGTTTAACGTCTTCCTTTCTCTCACTTAGTAATAAATGCTAACTGTTAATAATCACCGGTATTATTATGTTACATGCTTCAAAGTTATTTAAATAAAAGGAATACATGTACTGTCAGTAATGGCGAAAATTTCGTACATGTGACAGGAAAATAAATAGTGGATATCATTTTTGCGTTCAGTTTATCCAATGTACTGAAAATTACCTTACGTTCTGACAGTCCCAGATTTTTCTCGGGTAGTGTAATCTCGAATTTTTATCAATACAAGGTTTTCATTAGCTTTATTTGATCTGTTAATTGCATGCCGCGTCATCTGCGTTCAGGTACCTGATGAAGATTGTCTCTTTAGACTGCCATGCAGCAAGACTGCTGCGCGTTAAGTCTGTGGAGACTTCGAATCTTCAGGTTGGCATGGAAGTTTGGATGGTAGGGTTCCAGTTCAGGTATTGCCCTCATCACTTGACCGAGATTCATTAATACGAAGACCGAAGTCTCCAAATCTCTCGTGTTCCTTCTGAGACATTCATAAATAATCACTCAATCTGTCAAAGGCACAGACGAACGCAGTTATTAGATCTCATTGCCATACCAATCTAGCTGAATTTAGCAAAATTAATTCATACATGATTCAACCCCTTTTCTGTTGGCATCATATATTCCATATCTCAAAATAATGCCATTTATAAACTAAATATGCGTCGGAAACTATCACTTCAAAATAGTGACTTGAGTGCTTTATTTACCTGCTTGTAAAAATCCTCCACTTCCTTCATTCGAAGGGGACAGTCGGGTAAGGGTCGCAAGATGTCGTAAGTATAGGCGACGAACACCCCTCCAGGTGTAAGGATGCGCTTCACTTCTCTGAAGAATACTTCGAGATTGAACCAATGGAGGCTGGCTCCAGCTGTCACGAGTTGAACGGACCCGCTCTCGAAAGGTAAGGTCTCTGCCTCCTGTACTCTGAAAGAAAGAAGATAAACAGAATCAAAGTTTGTTGTCCCATGTTTTTTGTATCTGGTTTTGTGTCTTTGGCTTAAATGGGATACCAAGTGTTTTAAAGTTAAGTTCCAGTTAGATCATAAATCTAATGTGACTTTCTAAATCAATTATATCAAGATAGAATTATGAGTATATGCTTAAAATTATATTTATAAAAAAATTAAGCCAGATTTGCAAACTCCTGTTAAATAAACTAAAAATTGGTTCAAGAATAGAGATCCTTAACCTTATTTGCGTTACTGAGACACAGGACTCTTTATCCTCCGTTGTATTCTATTCTTCAAGTTGCATGCAGCGAAGGAAAAATAGGAAAACCTCGCAAGGAATAAGTGGGAAAGGTGTGATGATTGCCCTTCCTAATTTAATTCTATTGCCATCTCTCTCTCTCTCTCATTCTAATTGCTCAGTCAATAATTATTAGACTCCAATTAAAGATGTGTAAGAGCAAAATAAAATACTTTATTAATTACTGAAGAATAGATACGGTCGCTCTTTCTCAAATCCCCTCTTAACTCGTGAATCGTAGATATTATGATCTAATAATGAAGTCTTAGGTTACTAATTCTCTCATTCTGATTCATCCCTTACTCGTAAAAAGTTAATTCTTATTTTAGTGCTTTGTCTAAGATTCGCTTTAAAACAAAAGATTAACTGCGATGCTTTAGCACAACTTATAAATATTTATCAGGGTGACTTTATCTTATATTTCTTCCAATTCTATTTCATTTATACATCACTATCTCTAATTCAGATCACTTACTTTTACCTTCATCTAATTTACCTAATAACATTTCATTTTAGTTGGGAAGAAATCGTAATTATATGCAACTCAAATTATTATTAAATCCCAGAGATTGGTGAAGAGAAAAGCCCAATGTGAATAGCCCAACATCACAAGGGTAGACAAGCCCCAAAAGTACTAGGGCTAGAATTGGAACCTAGATGCTAGAACTACATCTCCTAAATGGGTAGTAGGGCTTAATTATATGCAAGTAGGTGTCGGAAATCTCCCATCGAAAAGGGAAGTGCTCTCGAAATCTCAGAAAGCGCCCCATTAAGGTGATGGTCTGCAATTAGGCCAATCTCCGGTGTTAAGAATACGTCTTACTTGGGATTCACGAAAGGACCATCTCCTGTTATTCGTGAATTTGTCAGCAAAATACCCCATACAAGTATCTTAGAATTGCGATAAAAATTGGGTAAATTTTCCGCGATGATAGGGTATAAAATACCACTTTTTACTCACTGTTAATACGGCTGATTGTGGAGAGAGGGTCAATATTTTTTCAATTTTTTGAAATCAATACATTGTTTGTGATTTCTTCTGTAATAAGGATATTTTTACTCTTTATGATATATTTATTTCAATGCAGAAAATTTCTGATGGAAAGGTAAAATTTTTCTACTAAACCAATGCATTGTTTGGTTTTTAGATACCTTTTTTTATGTATCACGCTCCTTGATCTAACTCGAAAAAAAAACAAATATGCAGTTGATTATGCCCATGTGAATGATATATTTTTCTGTTTATTCTATTCAAGTCGCTCTTTTTAAAGTATTAATTTTTAAATGTGTGCAGCTTTTAACGACAACAACAAAAAAAAAAAAAAAAAAGGAAAGAAAGAAAGGGCGTGATAAAGAAATAAATATTTTCATAATAATATAACTAACTATACACAAAGCACTCCGGAAGATTGAAATTTTTTAAAGTCGTTATTACATTCTAGAAATATTTGACACTTGTCATTTAATGTTTCACCCCCCTCCCTCCAGCCTTAAGAAAGTTAAACAAAGTATTTAACGTTCAATGAATTTTCATTTCATAACATCTTGTACATAAGGATTTATTATTAAACAGAATAAATTTTGTCCAGATATCTCGATCATTTCTTAATAACAATTATAACTTTACGATACCCCTACGTATTGTGATGTTTATGTATTTTTATTGAAATATTAAAAATTATAATATTATGTTACATTTAGTATGAAATGTAAACACTTTTGGCTTCTATGACTTATTTTCCTTTTTTCGATATAGATTTTATTAGTTTGGAAGCATTATCTCAACTTAATCATCGTAACATTATAATTTTAGTAGAGAATAATTCCTCGGTTTTTTTTTTTTTTTTTACTTATATTGCTCATTTCTTGCCTATCTTCTTCCTAGACGTTTCAATCGGGTTGAAATCAGGTGAATTTTTTGGCCAATAATGTACAGAAAAAGAACTAACCCCAAACATTTTCTTAACTGGGAATTCCGCACATTGTTTGATGAATTTTGAAAACAGTTTCTCGCTGTGCGATTTCTTGACGTTGCGAGATCTCTGAATTTGCACAATGGAATGGGTTCCACTCGAGAAAGGGACGTTTCACCATTGTTATTCACTCCACTTTTTACATTATCTTTTCCGCGATAGTCTCTTTTTCATCACTGGTACAGCAGAAAATTGTTTTTCTTTTCTTTTTTTCTGAGGACGGACAGCCCCTAAGACCAGCTTTTGGAAGCCTACGACGAACAATGGAGTCGTGAACAAGAACACCTGACCTTGCTAAATCTATTTGGAGATCAAATCTTGGAATTAATAGTTTTGTTCTTTGTCCCACAGTTTCGTTCCCGCTGGGGTGATAAACTGTCTGTCTCATGATATCGACTAATAATTTTTTAATAACACCCAAATTTGCATTACGCAATCTAACAATATCACTCTGCGTCAAAAATGAATATTTGCTTTTTTGAATTAAGATCCGTTATTTAAAATTTTATTATATGACTTTTTCAATACGTAATACAGGTAATAAATTACAATCATCTCAGGAAAACAAAACAGTACCGCTAAAAAATAATACAATAAGTAGCTGAATGTAATTTGAGTTAGATATGAACTGTAAAAAGCCTACCAAACTCAGGAAATGAAATCCTCTCTTGTTCATATTAATTTGCACACTCTACTGCATCTATTGATAATTTCATCATTTTCCAATTCAATAGTAATCTCTAAAAAATTTTAAAAAAGGCTCTAAATATTTTATTGGTATATCCACATTTTTTTCATAACCTACTGAAATAGACATTTTAATGAATTTGTATTCCTTAAAATTCAGAAGAAGGAAGTTTTTTTAATTAAAAATCCATTGTCTAAATTCCAAAATATCCCACTTGTGGGGGTGCCTTATAATTCAATAGTGCGTGTCTGTTTCCCAGAGTAAAGTGACGTTTACTTACAAGTATTCGACGTTGGCGCTGACCCGATGCTTGTTGGCCTCTCGTATCTGAGCTTCGCTGGCGTCGAGACCTCGAACACGTGTGAAGAAAGGAGCCAAGATGACGCTACTCTGTCCTGAGCCACATCCGACGTCCACTGCTGTCTCCAGGGCCCCATCAAACTGAGATCATGGGAGAAAGAAATTATTAGACAAACACGTACTCTCGAAGCGCTGGATATTTATCAATCAATAGCTTTTTCTAAACCTTCCTTAGAAATTTTAGAAATGAGTCAAATTGACCCACTTCTAAAATTTATTTCACGATAGCTATAGATTTCACGATATAGAATATGACGTCATGCTTTGTATGCATTCCTTATATCGATAAATATCTTTAGTTCATAATTTTTCCAGACTATTGTTTATTTCCGAAACAAAACAAGAAAATGACATTTTACCTGACTGGGTCTTATCGACCATCGTTAACAATATGCACAGAAATATAAATGAAAATAAATTTATTACGTACAGATGGTCTTCACTTCAAATAATGCTGGATGGATTTCACGTGACTGAAAAATGTCCCCTCCCCCTTTTTTTTCTTGGTTTTCAATCGTATCCGAATGAAAACCAAGTGAGGAAAAAAAATAATAAATTGACAATCCTTCTTTCAACTATGCACCCTGAGGCCAAAGTCTTAGATGAGGAAGAGTAGAAACATTACATACAATTTTACATTATAATGGAACTAATGATGAAGTAGGAACTAGTGATAAATTATCTAAAGCGTATGCATGCAATGGGAGGTTAGGAGATAATTTATGTATTTATTCAACAATATAACTAACTGATCTAGCTGTAAAAATAAATTTGTTGTTTTTTATATATGTTAACCCTAAATACAGTAAAAATAAGTTACTAAAAGACGCATTTTTCTAAAGGTACTTGGAAAACAGCTGAAAGAAAAAAAAATAATAAAAAAATATTCTAGTAACAATAAAACAGAAACTGGTTGTTCCAGTAGATGAAAAACCACAAAATATTAAAACCTCTAAAACGGGATGATACAAAGAATGTGGACCAAAGAGAGAAATTGATAAACGCAAACGATGTGTTCTTAATAATCAGTTTTTATTCGCCAATAACACGTAAATGAGCACTGTAATTCTTGTTTCTCAGTTTAAAAATGCAATAAGAATAATGGGAAAAAAAGCATAAAATATTTATATGATTAAAAATAATTGTATTACTTCTCGAGCTTTTAAATACATAAAACTACTTATACTAACAAGAAATGGGGTGCTAAGAGAGGTAGGGAAACGATTAAAAGAAGAAGGGAGGGGTGATAAAAGTTATAAAATGCGTAAAGAATGCTTTTTTAAGAAGTACAAAAACTAAAAAACATACCTTATAAAAATATTTGTTATGACCTTCTATAAATATAAACTGAGTCACAAATAAACCCATACATGCAAAATGTAACTTTTTGTTTCAAAAGGGTAAAAATGTAACTTGCATGCAGTCATTTCATATATATATATATATGTGTGTGTGTGTGTTATTATGGTGTAATTTAATTAAAATTTCTCCACATTTCTTTGTTTTACGACGAATACATTTTGATATCAAAGGCTAATTAGGATTTTTAAGAAAAATTGTTAAGTTTAATGAGATTTTAGTGTTTACCAGCTATGCTTTCCCCCCAAACCTTTAGTAATCCAATTGCTACTGAATTTTATCTCGACTTAGCATTCATAGTTTGCTTATGGTCTTGGGGTCTTGCAACTTACACGTCCATGATTCTTTCAGTTACTGGTGCTTTCACTTAATTAATGTATTTCATTCTCCTCTCGCGAAGCAATTTCATGCTAGTTATACTGTTTTTTTTTTTTTTTTTTTGTTCAATAGCTTTTTCTCTCCCCCGTCCCTTTTGTAAATGAAGACCAGATTAACAAAAGGCCTTATCGGGCTTCGTTAAAATAATTCCAAGACTGTTCAAGAGTCCTAAATCATCTTAAGAAATAAAAATCATTCCCAACATAAATTTGAGCAATTGAATGGAATGACGAATATAGATGCCACTTTTTAGAAGCAATGGCAATTTTAAAGAAAATGAAATAGCTAATAGGGTATTAGTTCAAAAAGTACCTATGTTCGGAATGGATTATATAACTACGCAATGATCCTTCCCCTTTTTCTCTTACAAGTCCACAAGTATGATGCCTTTCGCATCCAAAAAATAGTCACCATTTTTTCAGCCGATGAGACCGTCTTCACCTCCTTTGGAGCAGGTTTTCCTGCAAGAAACCCATTGTATTTATTGTTTCTTGGTTTCCGAAGTATAACGTTAAACACAGGTCCTACGACGGAGATACTAGGGGGAAATGACTACAACAACTTCAAAGGGGTAGAAATCGTAATTTGATAACAAAAGGTTGAAAAATCGTAACTAACCAACAAATTAAAGTCAATTTTGTTTTTGCATCGTTTAACGGGTGTCAAATCATAATGGTACATCTAACTTGCTTCAACAACACCATCAAAAACAGGTATTTTTTGAAGCACCCTCATTATGCAATTGATCAGTTTAACATTAAACGATTTGGTGATTAGTTGTTTATGAAGAATATGATGATAAGCAAACGGATGTATCACGAAATCTGAAATTTAAGAAGTAATTTGGTTATAAAACTTCGCGCTTACCTTTTCTTTCAAGAACTCTACGCTTTTCTGTGCTATGTCTGACGGAACGTCCGGCCTGTAAATGCTGTAAATCTGAGCGTGCTCTATTCCATCGAATTGCTGGTTCACCATCTGCCCCGAAGAAGTAAATAAATAGAGTCTGATAATATGTTTGCGAATGAAAATAAAAAATATGATAAATGTTAACTGATATCGCTTTTCACATTGTCAACCGAATAACAACAAAGATCTGTTAATGCAAAAAAAGATCTTACTATCAAATTTTTTATGCTATTTTGTTTCATAAATTGAGTTAAAATAAGTTGTTACAGGTTCATGTTATTATAAAAATACATTTTTTTAAAAAAAAATATCAAAAGATCTCGATCTTTTTATGACTGCCAACTAAGAAGTAAAAAATACCGATAACGCACAGATATTAATTCGCAACAAAATTCTAGTGAACAAAAATTAATAGTTAAAGTGTTTTTTTTTTTAATTCAAACAATTCGTATGAGAGAATTTCAATATCAAGAACTTGATGTACATTTCATAATTTATACGAGCCTAAAAACAAATTTCAGCTTGTGAAAAAATCGTTAAGTTACCCTGTTTTCACTTTTTAACAAGATAATCTCTCGTCTCAGAAATTTTGAAGGAAAAAAAACACCGCCTTTTTTTTTTTTTTCTCTTCAAAATTTCTTTTATTACCCCATTGACGTTGGGGGGAAATTCTTGTTTTTTTCTTCTTAAGTTCGATTTTAATCCTTAAAAGTTATCTAAAAATAACTTTAACGGCATCAAGAGGGTGTAATTTAACCGTGTAAGTGAATTTTATTTTATGTATTTAATAAACACATGTAAATGAGATTAGATTCATTATAATAACTACACATTTTATGAAAATTATGAAATTTATTTCTTTCAGTTATTATAAATAATATTAGGGTATGATTGGAATTTCTTCATCATTTAAAATTTCAGCACTTTTTCCCATGTTATGAACAATTAAGTCTACATAATCATTCGCCACATCTTCGTCTTCTACACTGTATTCTTCATTATCACTTATATATTGCCCTCATAATTGCTTAAATCAACCCTTTCTAGCAAATTTTTTTCGGTTTCATCTTTTTTGGGGAACGTCATATTATAAAAGTTTCTTCACGACAGTAAAATAAAATGAATAAAAACTATAAAATAATAATTTTCTTGCTTCTCAGGTTGTAATTATCTTACTAGAAACAAAAATTATAATTACCGTATTTAAGAACAAATAAAATCTTCTCCGAATAATTTTAAAAAAGTTTACACTCATGGGATCATGGGTGAAATATCACCCCAGATCAAATTTCTTTGTTGTGCCGCTAAAAAAGTACATAACAAAAGTGAACTTTTCTTAATGATCGTGGAATTCCTATTAACATCATAAGAAATTTCAAGAAAAATCATTGTCACCATCAATTCGGATTCTTAATATTAGAATATCAAATTACATGGGCTGAATTTTCACCCCTGATACCTTTTAAAGGTTAATGGCTGAAAAATAATACCCCGAGTTTTTAATTTCTTAAGCGACCTATTTTTAACAATATAATATGAAATTGTGCAAGATCCAGCTGAATGACAATTTTGAAGCTAACATTAAAAAAAAAAAAAAAACTTTGAAAATTGACATAAAAAATAAAGATGTACTCGTTTAACTTCAAGTAAACTAACAGTATTTGCATTTATCTACTAAAAATTTAAATGAACTTTGAGTTAGAACCCTGTTAATTATTTAACTTGACTTACCTTTTTCTGATTATTCCCTGTATAAATTTGAAGAAAATAAACGGATAATATTCACAAGGCAGTTGAAAGTAAAATCATGAAGCAAGAGCAGACTCGGATGTATTTTATATGTTTCACCTTTTAATTCATAAAATATAAATAAATAATTACTAACATTTACAACAAGAAATTTTCAAAATATTCTCTATGACTCGACGAATATATCTCTCACGATTTATATTTCTGCATTCATTTTCTCTCAAAAATGACTCTCGTTCCTAAAGATGTCAACCCTAAAGAATGCGGGATACCTTTTTACTGCTGCGAATCACGTGATTTGGTTTATATTCTGCTGAGAAGGATGACTTGTTACTTAAAATTAGCGATAACGTAAGAGATATGAATAAAATAAACACTCAAATAATGTAAATGTTGCAAATTCCTAAAAATTGCAATTTCATTTTTAAAAAATGATATGCTGGTGGTTTTTTTTTTATTTATTTATTTCTGTGGATACAAATAGCGACGCTCAATTTACTCATGAAAATCACGCACTTGTAGTGTGTGAAACATTTTTGTAATTGAGAAAAATAATCAAGTTTTTTTTTTCCATTTCAATGTTCAAATACATTTTATTAAAAATGTTTCATAAAATTTTCGATAAAAAATACCGGTAATTTCTGGTTGCCAATCTTATTAAAAAAAAAAAAAAAAAAAACTGTAGTAAAATGACCTGAGTTGATCTGTTACCAAACTGTTATCAATTTTTAGTCACAGGGCTGTAACCTTCGCCTACGCATAATATTCTGATAGATTTAAGGTCACTCAGACATAATAGAAAAAGAGGTCTTATTTCATACCAAGTTTAAATAAGCCTCGATTCCTACTGTCTCCCTTCTCTTTCCTTTTAGTTTTATTTCGTTTTTCTATCACTATTCTTAATTCAATTCATTACACTTTTTATCATCATCTAATTTACTTAATTATGGTTTAATTTGGTTGGTAAGGAGTTGTAATTGTATGCAATTCAAATTACAAAAAGCTCCTAGGTTGGTGAAAATAGAAGAAATCGTGAGAAGCCCAACGTTACAAAATTAACCCTCATCACTTCCCCTTAGGCTCAACATGACGAGGTCCATTGCCAATAGTTTTCGTGTTGCTTCTAAGTGCGACGTTAATAAAACAATCAATCAAGCCAACTATCGTTCCGAAATAAATAAAATAAAATCAATTAATTTATATAAAAAAAAAAAAAAAAAAAAAAAACGAAATTGATGCAAATTCTTAGCCACCTAAGGGGTTATTTGTTGTAGTCAACGACAAAATGGTCACTAAATCACTTTTCAATAATAAATAGCACTTTCTTATCTTTTCTGGCCAGCCGCAATAAACACGCGAGAATGTGAATGAGTATGTGAGTCAGTCAATACGTGTGTGAGTGAGTGAGTGAGCGAAGATGAGTCAGTGTGCATGAATAAAGTTAGTGCTCTAAATGAATGAGTGCGTAAGTCAGTCAGTACGCGCGTGAGTGAGCGCATGAGAGTGAGTACATGTTGTGGGAGGGAGTGTGAGAGTGACTGAATGCTTAAGTGAATGCGTGAGTTAATTAGTAAGCGTGTGAATGAATAAGCACGTGAGCGAATGCGTGAATTAGAGATTAGTCAGTCAATCAATCAAGCAATGAAATTTCATTCTTTTATCAGATTGCCGTTTGTTTTAAATATAATTAATTGAATAATTCAAAAAGTTATTTTTTAAAAAAGTTAGCACCTTTGGTGGCTGAATTCGTTCTTTTCAAAACTTTTAGAATAGATTTTTTTACAAAAATTTATATGTTTACGATAAAGCAATAAACTTGATGGAATCAATATGGTCAACTTATCACAGAGAACTATCTATTTCAATCTATTAGATTATAAGAAAATTTAAACATATGCTATTCTATCTTGAATTTATATCGCAATATTCCACTGATATCAGGCATGTCCAAGGATCTAAAAGTTTAATAACTGACTCACTTTTACGCATAGAATTGAAAACAATTACTAAAAACTCTTTTCTCAATTTTGATGAACAGGTTAATTGTCACCAAAATGATCCGTAAATTCTTAGGTTTCTGAAGGACAAAAGTTCCTTACTTGAACTGGAACCCAAATCTTATCAAAATTCAAATTCTTACTTACTATACATCATTTCAACTGGTTTGCCACGACCATTTGTTCCTGAATCATTTCGAAAACTAATTTTTTAACAGCTGCTATGAACCTTCTAGCATTTCATATCCCAGAATAGCAGCTTCCAGAAAACTAATTTGCACCAAATATATATGGCCAGATATGACACGAAACATAAAAAAAACGAGGGCGATGCTATGAACCTTGCCAAAGATCATTGCATCTATTTTTAACAATGATCAATAGATTCACCAGATGGCCAGAAGCCATCCCTATACCAGATATGCAAACGAAAACTATTTGTCTAGCGAATTCAAATACATTGCTGACCGTTAACACCAGGAAGGGTGGAAATCACATGAAGGAAGAAAGAAGTTAAGGACATACAAATCGTGTATTTCAGCGTATTTAGACAACACAAGAGGGAGAAACGACATCTGAAGCACTGCATAATAGAAAAGTTGTTCGGTGAATTTCTCATTCAGAAAGCTCTTGTGAGGTTGTAGTTTGCTCAGAATATCGTGTTATGTCTCGAATAAGACGAAATGCTTACCAGCAAGTGTCGGAATTTTATAGAGGCAGGATCGTTACCTATCGAAGATGTGGATTATCGTTCCGTAATATCGTCTATCTCACTGGTCGAAATCCAACCACTGTCATACGAACATGGAATAGGCTTGAAGCAATATGGAATGAGTTGCCCGTTTCTGTCATCCAAATCCAATTGTACTCCATGCCTAACCAGGAGAGAAACCGCCAGGTGTGCAGCTGTTTCTATTAATTTCGTATCCCTGTGATCCTCCAAACAGCTTGCAATTTTAATCATTTTATCTTCATGCCATACTGTTTACTTACAATAAATAGCTTTTTTGTGTATTTTTTTCCCTTTATGGTGTCGCAATTTTAATGGCTAGCAGTGTACTTGGGTTTCTCGCCTCTTGTGCCCTTCGATAATCACAACAGACCAAGGCTGTTAGTCTTCTTCGAGTTGTCAAGAATGTTGGTTACAAACCGAATTCATACAATAGCATATCATCCAATCGCAAATGGGATTTTTGAGAGATTACATTGCCATTTCAAATCTTCCATCAAGGCACACCAGAACATTCAATGGACAGACACGCTACCAAAAGAAGACATTAATGCCTCATGTACCGAACTGCTGAAAGGAACAACACTCCAACTTTCTTGTATTATGCTAGAAACATCTGTTCTTCCACCATGAGATGACATCTTTATTGATCGTCTTCGAAATTCAACGCTCGTGATAAATCCAGTGGCGACATCCGCTTATGGACTAGCACAGTTTTACATTTATCTACCTTTAAAAACTTGTACGCAATTATTTTGAGAGTTGACAGAGTAAAACCTCTTTTATGTCAGCCTTATACAGGTCCACACAAGGTTTTAAAACGTACTGAAAATACCCTTATAATTGAGCTGAATGACTTGTAATCCACTGTGCCCATAGATCGTGTCAAGCCGGCGTTCTTTTAATTCCCACTCGAGAAGACAAATTTTCAAATCTGCACGCAGAA
This sequence comes from Nephila pilipes, assembly GCA_019974015.1. Taxonomy (NCBI): domain Eukaryota; kingdom Metazoa; phylum Arthropoda; class Arachnida; order Araneae; family Nephilidae; genus Nephila; species Nephila pilipes. The sequence goes on along the minus strand of BMAW01060283.1, from coordinate 2,890 downwards.
AAAATTGTGCCTCCAGTATCTATTTTGTCGGGAAAACACCAGTCTGCCAATCAGATTGCACCTGATAAAACTGTGATAAATCGATCTGGTAGAAGAGTTCATTTCCCAAAGAAACTGTCTGAGTATATTACTTATTAATTTTATAATATGTTCCTTAAATTTTAGTTACTTAAATATTGATGCATCTTTTATCTTGAAGGAATAATTGTGATATTGTCATAAGAGCATCGTAAAGGTTTTTTTCCTTTCATTTTCATGTGTGATTGCATATTTCTATCGCATGTGTCTTTTTTTGTATCGTCCAGTATTACTCACTGTCACTGAAAAGGTACTCTGTTGTATAATTATTCAATTTAGTTTGTACAATGTAAGGTAATAGAAATTATTACCGACAGATGGCATGGTATGCATTGACGTAACTGTTTGGATAAATGTGATTTTTTTTTTTTTTTTTTTTTTTTGTTCTTAGAATAATGATCAACATATTACTGAAGAGCAAGTAGGAGAAATGGATATTCTTCTGAATATGAATTATCGAAACTGTTATAAACTCTGTGTATATTTTTGTCGACTGTACTTTTTGAACAGAAAATTTCAAACATGTGTTAACTTTTTGTTGTTATTTAAATAAAAGGGATTTTTTTTAGTGTTTTTACTTCAACAAAAATTCGCTGTCAAAAATTATGTTGCAAAATAGTATGTTGAAAACGGCAGAAGTAAATTTTGTATTGGACGGCTAAAAGCTTGATCAGGAACTGTCAGCAATTACCTTCTTATTCAACGTTCTGAAATACATTGGATTTGAAAATATATTGACTATTAATTAATAATTAAAACTCATCAGTTTCAGTAATTTATTGAAAATGTTAACCATTTTGCTTATAAAATAAATCTTAGAACAAATCACTTTAGTTGGTACTGCCATCTAGTGAACAGATATTAAATCAGTAAATGGAAGATTCTTGTTATAGTTCGTAAATGTCTTTTTCAGACAGTAATTTAGAATTTTTTTCTGTCAAAAATGTTTATCGTTTCAAAATCATGTGTTAACATTCAATTTGCATTTTTATTAATTTCCCCAGTATTTCAAATAATGAATTGTTAATACACGATTTAAGTTTTAAAAATATATCTGCAGCAACCTTTCTGAAACTTTTACAGAATATTAACATCATAATTTTTTTAAAAAAAAATAAACTATTTTTTTTTCTTTCACTCTATTTGACTTATCCAAATTTTTATGAAGCAATTATTAGAATTTGTATGATTTCAACTAATACTTTGGGCAAATACTTTTTTCATACTATGAATTTAAAAATGACTTGTATGTGTCTCTCAAATCTTTGTAGCAATAAATCTTTCAGGTTGAATTAGATTTGGCGTTTCATAATTGTTGATTCATTTTCAAACCCTGCTTTTAATAAAATGTTGCTTAAGGATTTCTTTTTTCTAAATTCTATAAAATTACACTCATTAAATGTTGCAATATAGGGCGCATCTATTTGCAATTCCAGAACTAATAAAATATTTGATGTAAATGCTAATATTATTTTACTATAACAATCACACACATTAATCTGAAGAGTTAGAATGTGACTTTTTTCCTTCCTTTCCCTTTTCATTTTTTGTGCAAATTATATCTAGCCATTATTTGACTTTGAAAAGAACAAATTATAAACATGAGATAAATATTACTGCGAATGCGATAGTGTGAAACAAATAATTTGAAGCAGAATGTAGAACAAATTTTTCCTCTGCAAATTGTTAAAAAATATATCCTCGAAAGACACATTTTCAACCAAACTTTTTTGGCTATTAATTTTATTAATTTTTTTTTATTAACAATTTTCACTACGGGTTGGTTGAAAATCACTCATCTGTATAAATAATCTGCCCAAGGTTTACTATTTGAAAATAAAACTTCGCTAATATATAGATTTTTTTTTTCTTTTACTAAATACAAGAACATAATAAAGTGTAAAATAATCTGGAATTACAATTGAAATCATGTTTTTTCTTCATTTAATTAATTCTTTCTTTCCAAATAATAAAAATTTCTACCTTTGTAGTATGAAGTTCATTTTTGCTGCAAGAGATGGCGCTTGGTTAAACTGTGATTCATTTGAATACCTGATGCCTGTCAAAAAAGCGTGAGCAGGTTAGCTCTTGAGTAATGAATGTTTTCTTTCCTCCACAATTTCTGAAAGTTTTTGAAATTGTATAGTAAACATTTTTTCCAAATTATTTATTAACTTATAATCGGGTAACTTCCGTAAGTCATCAACAAACTATGTATTCTCCAAAATAATTTTTTATTTAAAGTAATTTAATATTGAAAATAGGGGAAATATAAACAAAAGATTACATAGATTCAAATTAATTTTTCAAAATATACAAAACAAAAGATGCATAGAATGATGAACGAAGTCTTAATGATTATGCTTTTGCGAGACAAATGATTTAAAAATACATTTCTTTTCGAAAATAAGAGAAGATTATATATTCAAATTTTTTATATTTCTCAGTGATCAGGTTCCAAAATATTCAGGTTTTTCTCTGAGATTTATAGAAGAAACATTTAACTTATTGGTGATATTTGCGACATTTTCCTTCCCAATGTGTGCATAGACATACAATTTGACTCATACTTCTTACTAAGCATATTAATCTACATGTACAAATTTTGTAATATTTCAATTCTTTGTACATTCAACTTTTCTTTAAAAATGAATACTGGAAAAAAAATTCTCCAAAAATATTCTAAAAGTTAATTGATTACTTATGTATATATGTGTGCTTTAAAACTTGTTACTGACTGTTGTATGTTGTGTTTATTTACACATAAATATTATATAATACACACTCATAATATATATATATATATATATAT
>BMAW01060281.1:5382-23180 GCA_019974015.1 Nephila pilipes | reverse complement strand
AAAAAAAAAAAAAAAAAATTGGGGGAAAAAAAAAAACATTTGTGGAAAAGCGTTGGAACGATTGTATCAACCTAAAAGGTGATTAACAAAAGGTGTTATGTTGATGAATAAAAAAAATTTTGCAAAAAAAATGTTGTTTTCAATGTTAGACTCGGGAGTTATTGATTGGTGTGTTAAAAAGGGATAAAGAACGAGATGTAATTAAAGCATTATATATTTGTAATTAATTAGCATATAATTATCAAGTGCACGAAATGTCAAAAGATAGGTATGATGAATGAATAGATGTAAGGCATTACAAATTTGAAATCAGTTAGTTTAAGATTATAAAAAAGTACGGACACGATATCTTCTCATAAAATAGTATAACGAAAGATGGAAGTAAAGCAATATAAATTCGATATTCTTAATTTATAAGCACAAAATTATAAAAAAATATGGATAGTTAATCTTATCATAAAAATGTGTGAGGCATGATGGAAAGTAAAGTATTATAAATTGTTATTAATTAGAATAAAATTATAATGATCATTATAATTTCTATTGCTTCTCAAGCTTTTTAAACTTTAATCTTGTTTATACAAGCAAGATATTGAACAGACAGTGAGGAAGGGAAGGAAAGCAAGGAAAAAGATGAAGAGCAGTTATAAATTATATAAATTGTGTTGTTTCTATAACTAAATACAAAAATAAATAAAATAAAGTTACTATCTGGTTCATAACGTTATTCGTCGCGACTTAAAATAAATATAAACTAAAGTGGATCCTATTGATACAGAAAGTTAAAATGTAACTTTTATCAAATAGGAAATAAATACAAGTAAAACATATATTTAAATAAAGATTTTATTGTAAGATCGACTAAAAAGTATAAAAAAAAATTTTAAGTTCAAAGCAGTACTTAACTATAAAATGTTGATTCACTTTACTAAAGTATCTAAGTAATTATTGATAAAGTACCATAGCTACTTATACCTGAGATCAAACGAAGTATTATCACCTGAAACTTGTATAAATTATACATTATTTTATATTTAAAAATTATTTTTATATTTTTGTCCATCTTTAAGTAAAAGACTGAAGTACAAAAATGATTTTAACTAATATTTATTTGATTCTTTTTAGTCTGAAAATGTGAGAATAAAAAGTAAATATTTGATCTATTTGTGGGAGTGAAATTTAAGCTCAATTGGTCGTTTTTAAGAATAAGAGCTGGATCCCTTAATTACATCACTGCGAGTGCATACTATAATATTATATTGCCATTATCGTTATATGTGTATTCAAAATATTTGCTCCATCGTATGATAAGGCGTGGGTTAAAATTCAAGTAACAATTTTGAACTGGGAAATATATTTTTTTACCTACGTACATACGTACATTTGAACATCGGAAGTTAAATAGAAGCTCGTAAAAATTAAGACCTAGTTTAGTTTAGATGCAAATAACATCGAATCTCAAATTCATTTTTTTCCCGTCAACTTACTAAGCTCAGCATTTATACCTATAAAAGCACCTGGTATTCAAAGAATTAGGCAGGAAATGCCTCATCGTCACAGAATTGGCACTAGTCTGGATATATACTGCATCAACTCCTTTATTGTCATATATTATACTGTGGCTTCCATTACTCCATTTAGATGTTCATTAATTGAATTAACCCGCGATATGATTTAAACATGGTGAGCTACGGAAGCCACTGAGATACTGCTGCTGCAATAACAACACATTAATGAGCTTAATTACACTTCATATTTTAAGGATTTCCTCTATTTATCTGTATATTCTTTCATAAGGCCCATGATTTAAATTTGATGCTTTAAAAGAGGCATTCTTCTACAACTTTGAAATCCCTCAAGTTAAAATTATTTGATACTGTATTTGATTAAGATAATGCGTAAATGGTACACTAGTCTGTGCAACAATGCATGAGTATTTCCGTACTATGTTGAATGCGCTTGAAATTCACCGCATAATGTAAATTTGGTCTAACCAGAGATTAGATGAAATTCGAAGCATCTGCGCATGCGTCATTTCAGCTCATCATTTAAGCTTTCAAATGCTAAAATAGGTGATGGGGAGTGGAGCTCAAAGGAGCTAAGAATCAAATAAATTTACGATAGTCACATGTGAAGAGTTCAAATAACTTTAATTATATATTGATTGTACAAAATTTCACTTTAAAGAATTGGAGTAAAAAACATACAATAAATTTTACTTCATCATATTATGACATTTAAATAATGAATGGAGTTCATTCCGATAATGTTTTGGGAAATTGTAACTTTTTTTTCTTTGTATGACATTTGTTTTGAAAACATAAAATGATGTAATCATCAAGTGGCTTTTTTGTTTGTATGAATACTTTTCTAAACATCTACATTTTGACGAAAAATAATTTCCTACCATTTACTGCCTATTTTCCTATTTATACTCATGAGAGAAAAATTTTCACTTGACAATAAGAAAGCTTATTTTGAGGTCTGCTTATTGAACAAGTAACAAAATGGATGTAAATATTTCTCCAAAAACGTTATTTTTTAGCACTGATATATATTTACATGCACGAGTAAATGAAAGCAAAATGATTTAATAAATGCAAAATTAGAATAACTCATAGATTTAAAACTTTTGCAAGTTGTTTTTTTGAAACATCGTTTCCTTAATAAGTATAAGGTGTGTTAATTAAATAACGAGACACTGATGCCGTAAAATATTTTATTTTGATATCCTACATATTTACTTATTATCCCCTTCAATATACTCCTCTCCTCTATCCCTACAACACTCCATGCGAATCTCTCATTGTTCGGAACAGTGCTGAAATTCTTCGGTCAGCTCCTTCAGGATTTGTGCCACTTTATTTTTCGCAACTTCAACAACTCAAATTTTGTTCCTTTTAATGCAGATTTTACCTTAGGAAACAGACAGAAGTTGCATGGCTCAAGATCCGGCAAATAGGAGGATCATTTAATCCTGAGGTATTGTACTTTGCTAGAAACCTGTTGACAAATAATGTGGAATGAACCGGTGGAAAAAAAAGGAAAATTTTACCGTACGGATTCATTGACAATTCCAATTGTCTCAGCAATCGTGCAAATACATAACCGACAGTCAGATGGGACCAGATTATAGATTTTTTTCAATATTTCCACCTGTTTTCAATGTAGAAGAGGGACACGGACATGAATTATCTTCAACGAGTCTTTTGGTCCATTTTGAAAATGTTTAAGCCACTCAAAAGCATGTGCACGCGATAAACATTCATTGCCATACACTTCTTTCAATAAATTATCTGTAGTGGTATTTTCAAGTTTCCTGTGAAATTTCTTAGCAATTCATTGCTCATTTAGCATTTTTCCGGCAAAAAATAGTTCTCATGCGAAAGATGCGAAAGAAAATTACAAGTATACGGATTTGTAAACAGATACGAAATGAGATGCACTGCATTTGAAAAAGGGGTTCACATTAAACAACTATCTGATGGTTCACATTAAACAACCGTTTCGTACATGCGTACTTCTTCTGTAGCAGAATCGTCTCGTTATTTAAAAGCTACATCACGCCTCAACCTTTTATTTTCTTTGATTCGAGGTAAAATATTCAACAAAACTACGAAATGCCTCATTTTATTTGTAAATATTTTGTTACACAATTTAAAAATTTATTTTCAAACTTTTTAATTGCTTTTTTTGTAAATCGTTTCTTTTATGTCCTTTTAATTCGAGTTTATTACTATTACTAATAGTACTTTCGAGACTACAACTAATGCAGCTGAGACTTGCTTAAAAATAATCAAAAAGTAGCGAAATTAGAAAGTTTCTTAAGCAAATCATAAAAGGAAAGTCGTGATGTGGAAAAATGCTCAATTTCAAAATTTAATTTTCAAATATATACTGGATCCATTGCTAACTTAATTTTTTAAGAATGCTCTTGTAAATATTTTGATAAATTATTAGTAAAATTTTGATGGTATTTAACCCAACAATTGTCAACTAAAATATTTTCTGTGGGCTTAGCTATTCATTATGTTTATTCAGTTATGTGTCGGAAATTCAAATTAGTAGCTAGTAATACAGAAAAGATATGAATATGTTGATCAAAACATGACCATGTAGAATTATAGTCTTAGTATAATGTGAAATTTTTTTAAAATGTTGCGGATCTCGAAATGGCATAAATTCTTCAATTTTAAAATTTCATACTTTCGTTTTCACTAAAAATTACATTTTTATTTAAAATGAATGTATATTTATTTACGATTAAATGTATCTATACTTTTTAATAAAAGTAAAGTGATTTTTTTTTACTTTGCAGAATGTGATACTCGTGATACAGAATGAGATAACGCAAATTAATGTATAGTTTTATTCAATCCGTTCTTTGTAGTGATTTATATTATCAATGTATTAAAAAATTAACTACTTTAATTCATGCATCAAAGAACGTACTTCAATGCACTCACAGTGGATAACCAGAGAGAAGCAATGAGCCAGACGGAGCTGTAATGGAAAACATAAAGCGCATTTTTTCTTTCATATATCATTTCTACCGTGTATTGCAGTAGGCATTACTACTGACAATGAACAGGAAATAATTCGAGATAAAAACCAACGTTTTTATATGGTGGAAAAGTTTATTAAAAGAAACCAATGAAATATTAGTTAAAACTGGTCGCAAATATCTAAATATTGCATTGTTAGGCAAGTAAGAACGGTTCCCAAAATTTCAAAGCTCTAGCTTGAAAAGGAAGTTGGTTAAATTAACGATAGAAAATTTGATGATACACTAACACCCACACAGACAGACACACACCAAGTGAAAAACATAAAAGCGTTAAAACTAACTAAAATTAATTAATTCATACGGTAAATTTAATGGTTGGAATGCAGTTTAACCCAACCACCCTTGGCGACAAGAATTATTTGGCAGTATTTTGCCAAATGTGGCTACCCTGTTCCGTTTCACGGTTTAACGCTCAGCCCCCAAAAAAATCGCCATGTTTGGTGCCAATTTTTGAAATCGCGCCAAGTGGTTGGGCGAAACTGCATTATCAAAGAAAATTTTTGTTAAAACTTGTGGCAAATGTTTAAAAATTGCATTGTTAGGCGAATAAGAACGATTCCCAAAGATTCAGAGCTCTAGCTTGATGGGAAGTTGGTTAAATGAACGATCGAAAATTTGATGACACACGCACACCAAGCGATATACATAAAAACGTTTTAAAAACTCTGCCTTCTGATATCCCCGATAGAAATGACTATGAGTAAGATATTTCGCTTTTTATGCTTTCCATTACAGCGCCGTCTGGTGTTTCACTGCTTGCACTTCACCTTTGCATTGTCTGGTGAAATTATTCGGTTAGATGTGTTCTATCACCTTTGAAATTTTTGCGCATGAGTTTTGAAACTCCCTGTATATATAAATGATAGTATTGTGTCAATGAAATCAGTAATCCAAATAACATGGGACAAATTAGTATTCTACATTAAGTAATGAGCTATTTAATTTAAAAATCATTGATTGCTTGAGGTCAATATCTATAAATACTTTTAAAAGTTTTCGGTATCATTAAATCAGATAATGTTTAGGTACCTTACGGTAATCATATAAATTAATGAAGTACTAAAAACGTGCCATAATGTAATTTAAGCACAAGTATTGGAAAAGACTTGTGTTCTAATTAGATAAATTAGATTTAAACTCTTGTGACGATGCTTTGTTGATAGTAAAAATAATTTGTTTTTAATACAGCATTAATTTCAAGAGTTCTTAGAATGTTTTGAATGATTTAATTCGTCCATATATAAGGAACTGTTTGACACATCATGAAATTAAAAGATTATAAAGGAAAGGCTGTTTTGTGACGCAGCATTTAAAGTCATTAGTAAAATAATTATACTAAGCAACTTTGTAATACTTATTTTTCTATATTTAAAAATTAATAATGAGGTAATTGTCCATACAATAACGGTACATCATTATCCTTCTTGAAGATGTTTATAAATTCTACTTGAAGCAAGTGTAATATATCCGAGAAGAATAATTACATTAAGAGCAATTCTAAGTTCTATTATTCAATGATTTAATTTCGGCTACATAAAATTTGAGTTTTTACATTGCACGATACATGGTAAGCGGATCATTTATTTCAAAAATAATAACTCGTACATAAATGTAAGAAAAATTCTGTAAGAACAGATTTTATTTTCTTTCATATTCTAATTGATTAATATTTTTTGTTAGCGAAAAAAAAATGTTTCTTTTCTTTTGGAATAAGTTATTTTCTAAGTAAGGTAAGCCTATTCATTCTGTGAAAATTTTGTATTAGCATAACTTGATATCATTGCTAAATATATGTTAAAACAATTAAGATTTTAATTGCACCAATAAAAATAGTCTGAATGGATATTAAGTGACACATTAACTAAAACCCAACTCAAAATCAAATCAATTACTGAAAGAGGTTTGAGGTTAAAATGAGCTACATTTATCGTGAAAAATAACCGATATCTGCATCTGCATTTGACACAAATTCAATAATTTTCGCACGTTCGGCGTAAGGATTGATACTAAAAATATCAACTTCCTAAGATGCGTGAGAAAAGTGTTAAATGTTTCTTACTGTGTGGTTAGTTATAGTTTAAAAGAGTTTCTTTAAATTTAATTTTATAATTATTTAAATTGTTTATCACTAATCAATCTGCAAATAAAATCAAAAAATTAAAGCTCTTAGAATTTGTTAAAAAGAAACGGATTAGTAGACATGTAAGAGTGAGTTTTCTAAAGTAATTAGATTTTTTTCCACAAATAATTTTCATAATTTACTCAAAAATCGGCTTCAAACCGAAATTAAAATATTGTAATAAAATGCTTTTAATTCAACTTTTAGATTTTTCAATTCAGTAAATAACTTATCAGATATAGTTCAGTAAGAATATAATTATCATAATTTTGACAGAATATTACCTCAATTTTTTCAAATGGATATATATATATATATAATTGTATGCTACATACTTAAGATAAATATTAATCCTATGGATTTATGATAATGTATTTCACTTTGTTTATCATTGGAATTATAATTAATTTGTATTATAGCTTTCAAATCTTTAAAATTAATTTTAACCCAAGTGTTTTACATGATTAATAATTTTACTATTATTTTTTGTTGCGCAAACTTCAAACTATAACTACGAGTTAAATTCTTTTTAAATTTTTTCAATAATGTTGAGTAATATTTAGAATTGAGTATAATTAGAACTGACATACGAGAAACATATTTTGTTAGCTAGCATTTTTTTCACTATGTGTTTAGCACAATATATTTCCCGATGATTCAGAGACAAAAATTTAATATCTGTAATCTCCATTTCTTCAGAAAAATATTTAATTCATATTATTTTATTAGAAAGAAGTTAATTAGTTTATTAACGAATTATAAAAAATATATTTTGTTGACTATATATAAAACATTAACTGTTTTAGAATTTACATATGTTTTATATTAAATAAATATGTTTACATTTACATTAAATTATTTTATACCTGCTACATTTTATCAAATTTAATCAACTTACAGTATTTTATCAAATTTTTAAGCAATTGATTCTGAAATTTTATAAAATATTTATAGCGAATATATGTTTATATCGAAAAATTTTCTTTCAGTATTTGAAATAAAACATTTTGCGAAACAAATAATAATTCTTTGAGAATCAATAGTTCAAGTACATTCCATACTGAAAACATTTTAGGAGGTAAAGGTAAAGATTAAAAGGCAAAACATTCACAATTGAATTACAAAATAAAAATCTTACATATGTTAAATTATGCCAAAAATAAAACAAGCCAGAAATGGAAGTGAATAGACTTTAAGAACAAAGAAATGGAAGTAGTAATCTGTGCAAGTGATAAACAGAGAAAGTTTACATATAATTTCAATTGCTTTGTAAGAATTAGATATGAAAAGTTCAATGGACAGGTGCACTCAAAAGGCACTCTATCTACACAAATTGGGTTCTAAATATATGAATGGATCTACATTATCTCCCCAACATATTTTTATTTTATAAGTAGATTGATAAAAGATTTTCAGTGTAAACTGACTGCTTACATCAAAAATACATTAAAGCCGCTGAAAGTTATTTAAAGTGCGTAGTGCACAACGCACTTTTGCAAAACTTGACTGGGAATTGAAGATAGATTTTATGAAAATAATGGAACACTTTGTATCATCTGCTGTCTCAGAGAAGGAGTTTCGTATGTTACTTTAATTTCAATGCAAGATTTATGATTTAAAATTATTTGTTTAATTTTAATATCCGGGAAGAATGTAATAAGAAAATATTCATTTTGAAAGCAGAAATGGATTAAAAAATTTTAATAAATATATTGTGTCTTAATGTAATAGACTTTTTTTTTATTTTGCTTAATTAAATGTAAGTAAAGGTGATAAAGAATAAAATCTTGAAAATAACCTTATAGAATTGTCAGAAGCAAAATTATTTATTACACTCTTCGTTATTTATTTGCTTTTAAAAGTTAGTTTTACGTAAGCAACATGTATTATTCAAGTATCTTATAAGTATTTTAAAAACCATTCTAATGCATAAGGATTATGTTAATTTAGTGAATTATAGCAAAATGAATGTATTCATTCAGCATTATTTATTCTTTTTTGTACTTTGATAAACCTAAGCAACATATATTATTCAAAACCTTTATAAGCATTTTAAAATACATTATAACTGGTCCCGTAATGTTTAAACTCTAATAAGTGCACTGCCCCTGAATATGTATTTTTAGTGAATTACAGCAAAATTTACGATTATATAAACATTATTGATTTTTCTTTCAGTATTTTCCTTTACCTAAGCAACACATACTGTTCATATCACTCATAAGTACTATAAAATATATTCTAGAGCATCCTGTATCACTTAAATTCTGATAAGTGTTATATTAGTGAATATATGATTCACAATCAATGAATGTGTAGACATTAAGTATAAAGTTGAAAAAAATTGTATTCCAATTTAAATAATATACATTGAATCCTGTATTAAACAAAATATACTATATAAATTCTAAGTCCTTACTTATTTCATTATTTACTAAAAATTAATGCAAATGGGTATTTAGTACAAAAAATGTAGATGTGTTTGAGTCAATTGCTTAACAAAAAACTCTAACCGAACAAATGTAACCAGTTTTACTAAGCTTTAAAAAATATTACTAAAACTGGTTGAATATGCTGTGTTTTAATTGCTTCTAAAATTAATGATTTTACGAGTATGGAACAGTAGATAGTTTTAAAATGTATTTTTTTTTCAAAACGGTGAAACATATAAAGCTTCGCTTTGAATTGTTAAACATTTTGCTTTAAGTGTGAAATGATTTCTTCTTAAATTTAATAATGCGTGGGGTCATAAGTTGAGCTGAATTGTTGATGAAAAAAATTCCAATTAAGTGTTAGTCACTGTAAATAATCATCAATACTTCTCATACGGAAAATTAAACTGTTTTGCCTCAGATATTTTCCGACTACCATTGGCCTAAAATCGTATTACGTGATGAAATTGAAACGAATCAGGAATTCAAGGAAGTGCTCAATAATATACTGTCTATTAGTCTACTCACGTATCAAAGTGGCATTTAAAAAAGACACGTAAGTTATAATAGATTGTAACAAAAAGTATATAATTCGAAAACTTTGCCAGAAGTTATAAACTTGCACTCACAGATCATCATTATTGGGAAATAAATATCAACTAGAATAAGTTTAAGAAATTCAAGCTATTTGTAACATTTTGCAATGTAATAATTCAAGTTATTTTTTTCACGTTATGAAGCTATAATTTAAAAAAAATCCTTCAAATTAACTTAAAAGGAAGCTTAGGCGATTGCACAAATAAAATACGTTCTTAAGAACATTAATAAATATTAAAATGTTTAATGTATACAACTCTCTATACTAGAGTTTGTATAATATACCGCCGCTTAGTGGGACAGTTGGGCCATTAATTATAGAATAACTATGTGTCACATACCACCGCTTATAAACTTATTTAACTACTCACTATCAATTTCATCATTTTTCTATTTTTAACAATATATTCATTAATTGTTTTTTATATTTTAACTGCGCATTTATGGAGATTTCTCTAAAAAAAATTTTAGCATGTAACTTTTACTTCAGTATTTAATGTTTTCTTTTCCAAATTTAAAATATTTATTTTCTTTTTACGCTAATTTTTAGAAGCTTTTACTGTATAATAAACTGAATAGTTTTTATAATTTTTTTTAAAAAAAATGTGTGTTTCATTTATTAAACTTTGTATTATAAATATACGTACATATACGTATATATATAATACAGTAATGATTTATTGCATAGTGTTTTAATTATAACGATTTGTTTCTAACTATTCTTTGATTAAAATATTGTTTAGTTATACATGCGCTTGCGCACGCACCACACACACACACACACACACATATATATATATATATAATGTACATGCGTGAGTACAAAATACAACTAAATAATATAGAACTAATTTTGAACAAAAGAATCATGATGTATAAGCAAATCAGAAATAAGCTATATATCCTAAATATGACTTAAACCCCTTTATAATAAGACAAATGATTCGAATATTAAAGATAAACTAATTTTAAATGATGTTTCCAGATTTGTGTATAAAAATGGGAGGGAAAACGCAGTTTTATAGTTCCAAACCGTAACAGCAGGACTACTTAAATTTAAAAAAAATATTAAAACGAAAATACATTAGCATAAGGACATTAACATATCCCAAATAGCATATAAACAGATTAATAAAATTTATAGAAATATCGTATAATTGTTAAATCATTATATTTATAGAAATATCATGATTAAACAATTACTACTGAGCAAATATTCACAATTTCAAATTATTAAGAATTACAAATTATTATTATACAGTTATAATTTTTTGTATAGTCGATCATATTTAATGAAGAATCTTTCTGTCTTTTATCTATAATAAGTATAGTATTTGTACTTTTCAGCATTATGTATAACAAATAATTTATCAAATACAATTGATAATAATGTTACATTTGATAATATTATAATAGTTATTCACTCTGTAAACAGATTCTTTTAAAATGTAAAACGAATTATATCCTCTCCTCTTTAGTATATATTTTTATTGTTAATGCTAACATTTTGTATAACAACACAAAAGACAACACACAAATATACAGGTATCTTGAAATTTATATTTTATTTCTAATGGTTATGAATATGATTTGCCTTTTGAAAATGAGATCATTGTTTTATTCAATTACCTAAATAGTGGTGAATATTTAATTTTTCTGATCACAATTTCTCACATTGCCAATTCTACAGAGCTTTCAAATTAGTGGTTGAGGTATGAAATAACGTAAATACAAGCCGCACATGTTTTGATTATTTGTCGTATTTCACGAATTTGCGTAATTGGGAAGGATGAACTTTCAAAGCCTGTCTCATAATTTGAGAAAATTTAATTTAGATTCGCTGTATAATTGGGAGGGTTGCACTTCCAAAACCTGTTTCACATTTTGAGAAAAATTATTTTGGGAATCGGTTTATAATGATGACAGTTACAGAAAATAAGATTTTCTAAAGTAAATAAAACCTTCATTTTAAAAGAAATCGTTTATTCTGTCATTGACAAGGAACGTAAGTGATTTTAGTAGAATAATAGCAGCTTACTAATCAGAAAACAGGATTTATAACTCGATTTTATTGTTAATTCTTACGTGCAGAAATGGAGATTGCTACGAATTTAATGGCATTAGGCATTCGAAATCCTTACAGATATTAGTGATTTGAATTCAAATTAATTGGTTTGAATTAAGGCTATTCTAGATATCCCCGAAGGCTATTGGCAACAGACCTCATAATTTCAAGCTATTGACAGATTTCTATAACCTATTCAGTGATAACAAAGAAGCTCAGATGAATGACGTTCCTCATTATTGCACGCAATTATGTTTGGGGAATCAGGACTCAAATTCGGAGCACCACAGGAATATTGATGCTCATGAGCTTTGAGAGGAAATTTGAAAATGCTAGTTCAGGTGTACACATTATTATTTGACGTGAATTTAAACGACTATATTTGTCACTGATGCGCACTGTCAGCAATCGAAATGATCTAGACCGAGTACTAACCATACCTGATAATTAAAAGAAGTATCTGATCAGTTTATTCTTGAATAAAATACCGGGAAAATACACAGGAGTTTCGTTTTATACTTTCTTATATTGCAAGCGAAATTTCATGCTTGATTCAAATTTTAATTCGAATTCCCTTAAGAAATACAAAAAATCTAGCAATGCCTTATTATTTACACTCCACTAATGATGGTAGAGTGATGGAATTATCTACTATGCAGTGATATGAAAAAAGTATAAGATAACAGAAGTATATATAGCTTGTTTTTAAATATCTAATAAATAATATCAAAAAAGGATTTTGTTATTAAAAAAAAGGGGGAGGAAGCCAAAGTTGAGCATGCTTTATAAAGAAACCATAAATAGTACAAACTGTGAAATCATTCCTAGCAAAAATACTCATTGTTGATAAATCGATCGTTTTCTTTAAGAATATTATAACTATCACTGTTAATTGTGTTCTGCTTTGATTCCAAACGAAATTTCCGAAAGTTTTTAAGTTCTTTGTAAGTGATATCCATTAATAATTTTTGACATTACAACCAGTGATATTAATAAGTTAAAGATATATCCATATATGCAAGCGTGTGTATATGTTATCATATCTATAAATGGAGCAACTCTCATACTTTGTACAGAAGATTTGAATTATTTCCAGAGGAAAAATAATTCATTCTTAATAACATACTTAAAGGCATCAATTAATGCTTTCTTTCTTTAGAAGCAACAAAAGTAATAAGTTAAAAAATAGATTGTTATGTATAAGAGCATGCTTATGTCCTCATAGCTATAAATAGCATAGGTAAACTGCTTTATACTTAAGTTTTGCTTTCCAACCAGTGGTAAAATAATTCACTCATTCTAAAGTTAGAAAGCTCGTCTATTCTGTTTTCCAAGTTGAAAGGCGTTGCTTTTCTCGAGGGTTTTCTCACGCTCAAAGTTTTCCTTTTCGACCGGATAAATTCCAGTCGCACCATAAACTTAGAATGTGAAGGGTCACAGATTACTATGTTATCCTAAACTTTTATAACTATCATTGTGCAAGTTTAAAAGACCATGTCATTCTCATAAACTCAGCAGACATTCTCCGCCCATGTTTAGTTAAAAGCCTTTCTATTACTGCAATGAATTTTTTAACTTCGGTTTTGAATTTTCTTTGAAACCTCAATTCACTTAATGTAAGAGAATGAGGTTTAAAATGGAGACAATTATTCAAAATGAAAATTACTCTAGTTTTCATATAATCCAGTTTCCTTACAGAAATTGAATCTGTTAACAATAATGAGTCATTAATAGTTATAGCCATTCAATAAATGTATACCTTTTCACCTAAAAGTGTATTATATTTTAAATTTTATGTTTGAAAATTCAGAAGCCGAAATGGTTAATATATTATGATTTATAGAGGATTATTGACTCAAAGAGAAATATCTATCATTTTGATTTATGAAACTCCCTAAACCTGAAATGTGATATAATATTTATAGTAATGTTGAATATTTTTCAGTCAGAAAAAAATATATAACCAGATAGGGTCAAGTTCTATAACGTTAAATCAATATAGCCATAATATTATATGGATCCATATACATTTATCTTTACTTAAGCAAAAATATTCTTGTCAATTTCGTATTTATCAGTTTTACTACAAATAAAATAACTAGTCGTTTTAATATGAAAATATATAGTTACAAGTAAGATGGAATTTTTTTAACTTGACATACGAAATAATTTAGAATACAATAAATTATCCACTTGTTACTAGCGATAGTTGATGGAAACATACTAAATAGCATCAACAAACGTTAACTACAGTAATAAGTGAATCAAACTACAGAGCAAACGATCTGAAGATATTTCTTCAGAATATTTTAATAAGACATATTAAGGACTTTTTTCGTATAAGGAAACAGTTTTTTTTTACCACTTAATACATTATTTCAATTCTTATTCATGGAGTATTGTACATTCTGAATATATATTGCAATCATTCAGCAACAGTAAATATATAATTTCAAAGTGGAATATGGTGTACAAAGTGGGAGTGAATATGCTGAACAAAAATGAGTTAATTATTATTTAATGTATGCATAAATTGTAAAATACATATTTTTATTTTAAATATCTTAAGTCCTTTTGTAGGCTTTTGTTCTTATGCCTTTAAAATACTCTAAATACATATTGATACTTAAAATAATTTTGAAAGCTATGAATTCCGTTATGAATATTTAATTCATATCCTATTCAAAGAAAATATTTATTCATAGAAATCTTGCTTGTGTTTAAAACATGAAATTTATCACATATTTACTCTCATATGAAATTTATCACATATTTACTCCCATGATTTTTCATCTGTATGCACAGAAAGTAAAGAAACAAAACATATCTTTTAGATACATTTTATAAAAATTGAATATTACTTTTTTAAAATGGCCTTACTAGTTTAATGAACTCTTTACCAATGAATTATTTTATAGAAAAAAGTAGGGATACATAAATTATTCTCTTAAGAGGAAGTGATGAAATATTTATTTTGTAAGCTACCTTTTACTGTAGAAAACTTTTTGTACACCATGAAATAAATATACCTGAAATGGCAAGATATATTTATCTTTGAAGTATAGAAAAATTAAACTAAATTACATACACTTAGATATTTCAAGCATAATTTACAATTATTTTAATTTTTAATCATGAGAATATATTATACGAATATTTACTTTAGCTATAAATTCGAGATAATCATTTTTTGTATTCATTTCAATAAAGATTTCAGGGAGACACTTCACGCACCCTTTTCCCTATATCCTTGATGTTCACAATTATCATATTTTAGGAACATTTTTAAAATATTAACTGGTAGCATAACCACCCAATTTTGTGAGCATTTATCGCATTGCACTATCCTTTAATGAGAGCATTACAAGATTTCGATCCCCTTCCCCCCAAATCTTTATAAGGGAATCAACATTTAAAGAGTTTTAAAACGATTAAGATTACAGTACATTTTATTCTGAGAAAGTTTCTGACGAAAGAAATTTTTTTTTGACAAAATATCTCGTTAAAGTAACAATAATGCAATACATGTACACCAAATATTTGGTGAATATATATGACCTATCAATTCTTTTAAAAATGTTCCATAAACTTGGAAACTTTCAATTTTACAGAGGTAGAAAAATGTTGTATTAAGCACCTCCACTTCAGATAAATTTCTTCTTATTTTTTTTGCCATAAATGAAACTTTTTCTCTAGTATAATATTCATACAAAATATTTTTTGAATAAGCCTAGAGGATATATTAATTATGAAATTCATTGAAGTAATGTAATGCTAGAAATCGTGAACATAGCTAGAAATAAATAGAAGGAAATTAAGTCTCTATTGTAAGTAGTAGTATGAAATAAAGTTTATTTCTAATATTATTTTGGTATGCAAGATGAAATAAATTAGAAAACAAATCAATAAAATTTTTTATAAAAGGATTACTGAAAATGATTGCCTTAAAATGAAACAAGAACAAATTTGTAATTTGAAATCTTCTTATTCATGAAATCTTCTCTTCTAACATTTGCTTTTATAAGATGAATAACTGAAATTAAAAATTAAAAAATGCATTTAAAAATGACTTTAAATACAATTTATTACTTTCATAACTATTGCGAGTCATTAAATTGCACAAATACTCATGAATTTAAAATTGTTTTAGAAAAAATAAAATTAAAAAAAATTATTTAATTAAAAGGTGTTTTTAAACAGGGTTTTACAATCATGTGAATTAAATAACTAAAGTCACCTGTATTAATATTAAAAACATTTACAGTTTTAAAATTGTCTAAATATTTATTTATTTAAATTGTTATTTCACAAACCATAGCAGCATTTCGCTACGGAAAATTAAATTTAAATTTTATAGTTTAATCCAAAGTATCATTTTAATAAATTTGAATGCTCCAAGAATATTTTGTTCAGAAATTTATGATAATATGAAAATATAACTTATACTTCTCCTACATCCGCAGAATTATGTAAAATGAAGCCAATTGGAATTACTAAAAGCATTATTAAAATTTATGGAAAGTTAAATAATTCTACACTTATACTTCAAAGGCATTTGTTTGTTATATAAATATTTTTTCGAACACATATAAGACCAGATTTACTTGTTAAGTGAAAGAAATTTGAGTCAAGTACATTTGTAAAATTTATGCCAGATGAATATATCCCAGACTTAATTGAATCAAATGAGCGTAAGTATATTTTAAGAAGTTGGTAGAGAGATTATATTGCAACCTTCAGATAGATAATGAATTAAATAAGACACTGTAAGTAAATTTTTCTAAGTTATATAAAAACAACAACATTTTCTTAAAAATAACCTTGATGACGAGGCGAGTTCTCAGTGATATGGGGAGAAACGCTATTTGCGTGTTTGTGGATTTGTACATAAAAATCGTAAATATTATTATTTGTGCTTGGAACAAAACTCTTCCTTTTTACATAGCAGAAAAAATATATCAAATTGCATACTACGTGAAAATTATATAACTTGCTCAGAGTAGCAAATAAAATTGAAAAATGATATTGCAGTTTTTTGCAGTTAGCTATATGTAATTGGCTTATAATTTACGGAGAAAAAATTTTGAATTTTGAATTTCTTGGTAATAGAAATGCAGCGAATATATACAATAATGTTTTTCTGCAATCGAAAAGAATGAATAAGAAAATTTTAAAATTATGTAATATCTCTATCAAAATAGAAAATAATGACAGAAGATGTTCTTAAGTGTTAGACAGATGTCGTTTAGGTAGAGATAATCTTCTCTCTGAAATGAATTAGAAATTTTATTAAAAACTCTTTTTGTGTATTGTATTTTCTACTGTGATATAGGTTTTTCAGTTTTCAAATTTTTTTTTTTTCTTTTAGTCTTGCAGAATGGCAAGATATTGTGCTTTATTAAAATTATTTAATGTGAAGTTCGTAGGTTTTTTATAACTGCTGTTGAGACAAAAAGTTATTTTTAAAATAAAATAAGTAATTTATAAGTTTTGTACAAGGGTGGAAAGCAGATCTATCTCCATGTGGTGCATCCTGGTAACGCTTATGCGGCAAAATGGTCTACAACTCAGGCAAGTTCTTAAGGTCTTGTGTCCAATCCGAACGTCCCACGTTATGAGGCTGTGGCACAATTTCATCTTTTGAAGGGCCCTGACTGTCCAGGAGAACACCTCCATCGTATTAGGATTTTCAACCATCCAAACCGTCCTCTTTGTGATTTGATGGAGCCAATGAATCGGGCTCACCACCATCATTGCTCCTTGTTATATCGTCATACTGAGACCAGTAAGAGAATCTTTAATAAGGTAATAACTTCAGTCATTTTTCGTGCTTTTTGTGTATATGATCATGTTGTGTATTCTTCTTTGTTATTTTTCCTTCTGTATTGCCTTGCCATTTGAAATAAAAAAAAATAAGTTTTGTATTTTAACACATGTGTTTTAAGTACATCTTCTCAAATTATTATTGACTATTTAAAATTAAAATACAATAATATTATATATATGTATACATACATA
>BMAW01060274.1:98618-154899 GCA_019974015.1 Nephila pilipes | reverse complement strand
GTAAATAGGGAAGCAAGTAATTTGATTATTAACTCATTATTCTAAAATCTCATCAGCTTAAAAGGCGAACTTCTGGAAATATTATGTTCCTAAAGTATTGTTCTGTGAAAACTGATGCTAAAATGTAATTATTGTATAATTTAAACAGAATTAAATTTTTAACTGTTAAAGAACTTAATGCTTGTTAAAGAACTTAAATATTAAGAGGCATTACCGATGAAAATAATTCTGAAATAAGTTTGATATTATTTGGAATGTTCAAATGAAACAAAAACAAAAAAATCGTAAAATACTTTATTGTATAATATTCTAAGATATAAATACTAAAATTTATATTTGTGTTTAAGAATACTCAAGAAGGAAGTTGTTGAATATGTTAAAATATTCTAAATTTCAAACGAGCCATTCCTTACCAAGTAACCATTTAATTTATTTGTCTTTTATATATATATATATATATATATATATATATAATACAGGTATATATGATGGAGATTGTCTATCCTGAATCTACGTAGATGTTTTGCTCTTTACTAAATGGGCTGGCTGTCTAGGGGTAATTTTGATCCTATGTGTAATGTTGTTGATGATATTCAAGGATGAAGCTTTGTGTGGGGTGGTATTTCACTGCTTCATTAGAGAGATGAAGAATGAAAAGCATCTGTCTATGATAATATAGAAAACAGTCTTTCCTGAATGGAGAGATGGCTACCTATTTAAACCCATATATGAAGCATGATGCCTTCGTTGAGCCATTTTCCTTCTATCTCGCTTGTTTTATTTTCGTGAATGCTAATCTGGTGGTGATTGATAAACTGGTTCATCCCTCCTAAAATAATTTCGAGGTAATGCGCTTCAGTTCTCTTTTTCAGGCTTGCAGCTTACTTCATTTTGCATTAAATTCTTCTTTTCTTTCTTTCTTTCTTTTGATCTCGTGATTCCTATGTGGATTCAGTTCTACCTTTTCTGTCGTTTTCCGCTTTGTATCTTCGCATTAGTAATGTTTTGATTTTCAGTATTTAACAAATTTACACCATTCTTCGTGAAGTTGACTGATGCTTGCTCTTAAAAATATCTAAAACCCAGATCTAAGCTTGCCTTAGTTTTGTTGTAGGTACAATATGCCGTTAGTGAATGTTCCCAGATCTGAAATTCTGTGTTCGAGATCCCACCGTAGTGACTCTGAGCATCACCGCATGCCCGTTAGAGACAATTTTGTTCTTTCGTTGTTTTGTTGACTGAAGATTCTTCATAGCTTTTCAGATCGACGGTATCAGGCCAGATAAGCTGTAATTTTTCTGTTTCCAAACATTGCCTTTTGGTGCAGATTTTCTGATTGATAGTGGCACGTTATTAGGTTTGTTGTTTCTCTCGTGAAATTGTAATTCTCTTCGGTTTGTATTTAGCCTTTCTCTCTCTTTCGTTGAATCATGAATCTTCTAAACCTTGGAGTGTAATCGTTTGAGAGTGATTAGAAACATTTGAATTCGAATATCTTTCTCTGCCGTGTGTTCATTTCGATCCGTCGATTTTGAGTTTACGTATTTCCTTCCATGACTTCTTGGCATTTAAGGAGGAGCATCGTGGAGCGTTTGATTGTAACTAGTGGCTGCTGCAACTTTCCTCTGATCTATCCTGCCGAACTTCAAATGGCGATTCAAATTGACGAAATTTTTTCTAGAAGCCTGAAATCTGTTTTCCCAAATGCATGGCTTAATCTGCTTTACTCTTAATGTTCTCCCTGACTTCTTCCACTCTTCGAATTTTTCGCTAATTGGTTGGCGAATTTATCGTTGTCCATTCGTTCAAGAAAATGTTGCTGAAGTCTGTGTAAGAGCTCTACGTTTCATTTAATTTGACAGATGATCAGTTTCCTAATTCTTCAGTAAAAGATTCGATTTTGGTTCCTGACATCCATCAAAATAAGGTAAGTTCGTGATAAAAATCATCTTGGGTGTAGCTAAAACTTTTGATGGTGTTAACAATCATGAAACTTTTCCGCGTTAATTTAAATCTTTAAGTAGAAGTTCCTTTTACATGGTCGCCGTTTGTTATCTCCCCATTCACGTGCAATATGTATAGCTCTCGACGGTAAGATTCCAAAGATATGAACCCAATTTTGAAAATTGTTAATCGTTGTACTGACAGACCAAATATAAGCTATCATCTTTTAACTTGTATTTATGGAGAAATTTGATACTTCCTTGCTCATAGTAATTGAGATGGTTTCGGCCAACCGTTGAGTAGACGAGTTGATTCTCTATTTCAGACCGCTCATTTCAATTTCATGTTGATCTGTCGTCGTTTCTCTCTATAGCAAGGGCTTCTAGACGCAACTTTTCTTTAATTCTTCTTTCGTAGTGTTTCTGCTAAGCTATGCAATGTTTTCTTTTCGTTGTTTCATTATACCAAACAAATTTTTTAGCCCTCATCATATTCAGTATCTTTGAAGATTAAGTCCTTAATTTCTTAACTGTCAGAAGAATCAGGCTTTGACCAATTCTTCTGCTAGATAATAGCATTCTCTCCCGATGTCCTTTAGTGAGGTAAAATAGACATTTTTAAAATTAGCTGGTGAGAATAGCAATAGAAACAATTAAATAGAATCAATCAGTTTGAAAATTTATAATTTAATCGTTTCTACGTATACAACAAAAAGTGATTTGTAAATGAAACACGCTTGTTATGGTGAATATCGTTTCATTCAATTTGTTGATAAATGTATATGCATCAAAATATATCGAACACACAATTAATGCAAGGATTTGAAATAAATTAGAAAATAATATATAAATAATATTGCAATATAATTCCATAAAAGAAGCACTTTTAAAAAAAAAAGAATATTTATCATATCAATCTGAACTTTTAGTTAAATTTCTTCATAGAACTAAAACTAAACATTGTGGAAAAGAATATAAGTAATTCAATTGGAACCAAAAAAAAAATATTCAGACATACAGTGAAATAATCATAGAAAACAAATCATCTATTTTGAGAATATACCCTCATTCGCTTTAATTTAGGGAATTCAAGAATCTACAAACCTATTTTTTAAAAGTACAAGTATCATTCAATAGACCTAGTGAGACCAAAACAGTTTTAAGACACCGAAACTATCTCATGGGAAAAGGGAAGAAAATATACACCGTTCAAAGGGATTAATGTTTACGCAACTGTGACTCGAAATCTAATTACTTATGATTATTCACTTTGTGAGAACGTTGACTCGAGATTTGATATCATACCACCACACACGAGCACAAAAAAAAAAAAGACACCCTAGATTTTGAATTAGATGACAATTTGAAAATATATATGTAAAATGCACTTATAAAAATAATACGTTTAATTATTTTTTTCTTCAGATATTTCTTCTTAAATTAAAAAACATTAATGATGGCACTTCAATAGAATTAGATGATTGTCCGAAAATAAATGTTTTGCTGGTACCTGGAATCTTGCGGTGAAACTTGTTAAAACATTAATATACGCTGATTATATAGAAAGATTTTAAAACAACGCTCTTTTCAGCACCACTCAGCATTTATAAAATGTTTAAACTTAAACACACATTTATTTGGTCAAAAGTGTCAAATAAATAACTGGATGCGAAGAAGCATTTGATGATAGAAAAACTGAGGCTAGTTCTCATCAGGGTGACACACTTCAAGTCGTAGTAGGAAACTAGTCGCGGAAATGATGAGGCAATACATTTTCTTTGTAGAGCATCCGTTATCGTTGTACACTGGTTATTTTTAGCATGTAGAGGCATACGTTCTGGACACTGCTATTCCTACAGAGGCATACGTTTCTCAAGTCGCCGGAACACTGGCTGGTTCTTGTTGTAGAAGATACGTCGTCGCTGGACACTGGCTATTCGTGCTGTGAAGGCCGTCGGCATTAGGTGATCTGTGAATTTTGTTGATCCGGCGAGCATCAATTTTCTTTTTCTTTCTTGTAATTCTTCTCCCATTAATTTTACCTAACCGGTCCGATCACCGTTGGGTTTTGGAAGGGAATCCCGGTTGAGCTACATGTAAATTTGAAGTAATCCGGTTGAGCTGCTGTAAATTTTGAAGTAATCCCGCCGAAGCGACCATAAATTTGTATTGGGGTGATGGAGATTGTTCATCCCGGAATCTACGATGCATTTGCTCACGCACAATGGCTATCTAGGGGGGTAATTTTGATTCCTGTAATGTTGTTGATGATATCTGACGAAGCCGGTGTAGCTTACTCGTTTTATTGAGAGAGATGAAGAATGAAAAGTATCTACACTATGATAAATATTGGTAGGTAAACAGTTCTTCCGAGACGATAGATGGTTGCCTCATTTAACCCATATTATGATGTGGGTAATGGAAACGTGCTTATGTTTTGCCATTCACGCGTGTAGCGAAGAAGAAGAGAAGAGAGAAAACGAAGTGCTGTTTGTCTCAGTGGCGCTACATGAGCTTATCACACTCTGATTCGTGGTGACATCTATTGAGGTACGAGTGAACCAAAGGAGCTCACAGTAAATTGGAAAAATAATACTGCTTAATATTTAGCTGAAAAACCTACACATATATATATATATATATATATATATATATATACGGAGATTACTGTCCCTGTGCTACAGCAGTACCACCTACAAAAAAGATAGTTAATATGTAATACCCCATGGTGTAAGCACGCAGAAATGTGCGTCCACCTCTTTTTTTTATAAAAATTTCTCCTCCTTTAATAAACTATTTTTCCTCTCAAAATTAGGTAAATCCGAATGCAACGTTGACTAAAAAGAGAACCGGAAAAAAAAAAACCAGTACGAGAACAGGCTAATGGAGACTAACGGATTTGCTGACGTTAAAAACATGGACGCTCGACTTCTTGACTTAGTACAGACGATACTTGTAATCTAAAACTTGTGAGTATTTGTAAATTTAGACAATACTTGTAATCGAGTATAATAACAAAAGGTTATTATACATAAATTGATATTTAAACTTGCGCCTTTGCTCCGTTGTGACTGTTCAAGTGCTTATGAGAATTCGATGCCAAAAGGAATATTAACAGATTGTTATTATAGTCTGTTACTTTAGAATAGGCACTCCAAGGTCACAGATTCCCCCCTCGCTGTCATATGTAACTATGTCAACAACAGTTGAGAATGGACATCACTTTTATTCCTCATTTTGTTTTATTTCCGTAAACAGACTTCTAATGAAAACGAAATTTTGAATTTCACGATCATTGTTAGGTTTTTTTTTAAATAACATTAAAATATTTGTTTAAATCTGTATAACATTTTGTAAATATTGTAAACATATAATTAAAAGTTTTTTCTTACATCTTTATGTAACGGAACTAAACGACTAATTAGAACTTTTAAAAACTAAATAAATTTGTATACGCATAGTTATTATTTTAATATTTTTAAGGATATGTCTTAATAATATAAATACTTTTATTTAAAAAAATATTTTCACCCCCCCCCCCCCCCATATTTTTCGATATTTAAAACAGAATTTTCATTTAACTTAAAGCCCGTCCAAATGCATAGGAATTCAGACCTGAAGTTTTAAAAATAAATGCAGTGGCCATGTGCATTGGTCGCTACAATGGTAACCGAGGAAGGAGAAACGAAAATGGGTGACCTTGACACGTCTATTCTAAAGACGTAAAGTAACAGACTATTTATTTCATTGTGACTATTCAAGCGTTTTGACTGCTAAAAGGAGGGTGAGTACTATATCTCTATTTATCTATCAAGTTGTATAAGAATAGTTTGATTCAGTGGCTGTTCTACTCAAGCAATATTGAATGATCACCTTAATGATATTCCTATTGTTTCAAACTTCCTAAGAAAAGGAAATAAATTCCAGGCTTTTAAACTCCCCATCGTTAAACAGAGAGGGTGTTTTTTCTGATGGCGAAACAGAAAGACACTTTTATTTCCCCCTTTCTTCCTTCTATAATGGTATCAGTATGAAATCGTAATATGTCTGTTGATGTTTTCAGCTCTTCATTTTATTTTATTTTGAAATATATCAAAAACTCAACGCAGAAATTTAATGCTTTATATATATATATATATATATATATATATATACACACCGTAAAGTGTTTACTACAAAAGTGTTTTCACTTACTCTTAACGTTTACAATCAAAACGCTGATACCGAAATTCATTGCGATACTGGTCACGGTTATGGATGTATTTTACTTCGAAAATCGATAAAAGATAATGCATTTCATCCAATGTGTTTAATGAGAACGAAAAAGACGCTGAAACAGAATATAGCAACTATGGACTCGAAATTTCTAATGTCCATTCATTAAAAAGGTTTACAGTGAACTTGTTGGTAACACTTATAACGTTTCAAAATAGGTGTTAAATGCAACGCGTTCGCTATGACAATGAAGAAAAATGATATGTGCACTCAAATAGAGCAATGGGCATTGCAACTACATGATTTTGATTAATAAATAGAATATTATGCAGGATTCAAAATGAAACACGTAGATGCGTTATGTTAATACCCTGACATGATTAGACAAAACTGTTGCGTTATAAAGATTAAAATAGCTCAAGTACAAGGCACTGAAATCCAAACTTTTAAAAATCTTTTGAAAATAAAATCTTATAATAATTTCATTCTAAATCCCGATATACTCTACAAGTTTGTTAATGATGACGACTGCTCGTTATTCCTAAAAATATGTAGAACGACATAATATGGAATGCTCGCGACACTATGCTTCTAATGGTGCTGAAGAAACACTAAAGCATCAGTTTTATATCCCTAAGGTGAAAAAAAATTTATTTCAATAAAAATTATGTTTTGAGTAATCTTAAGTGTAGAAAAGAAGATACTCAACTACACTTTATTGAAAAAGAAGTCATTCTTCTACACACATTGAACATTTAGCCCCATTCTCTATCACAAATAAGAATTACAAACATATTTTGTAGTTACTTTTCCCTTCATAAAATTCGTATGGTTTTACTATACGAATTTAAGCTTAAAACATTAATATGTGTTCGTACAAATGTTTGTAAATCTTGTGTGATTTAGTTCGTTATTAGTAGTATGCTACGGTAGCTTTGTTTTTAGTAAAGTTCTTCTCGTGGAAATAACTTATAAAATAATTTTTATTACGAATTGATGGTTAAAAATCGATCGTTTAGTCGAATCGGACAAAATGCTATAAAAGCAGTTGTTTGTTCATTCTCCAACTTCAATGGTGGATTTCGAAACAACGCAGGATGATGATAATGAAAGCTGCAGTGAGCCACCATCTCACCTGCCTAACAACAAAGAAACAAATTGTGAATATGATGAGAAAAGGAAGAAGCGAACATATGATAGCGACTATTTGTAAATGTGTTTCATTTTACTGGGGAAGAAACAAAACTAAGCTATTTTGTGTTAACTGCAACGAAGTTCTTGCCAGCAGCAAATTAAAACCATCACTTCATCGCACATATCTTGAAACAAAATGCCTGACTCACCCAAGGTTAAACATGTCAAATATTTAAAAAAATTAATGGACAATAAAAATCGTAGTGTGTTTCTTCTTTCCCGTCACCTTCAAACAATATAGTAAAATGGCCTTTGAAGCATCATTTCGAGAAAGTTAAAGAATTGCAAGATGTGGACAAGCATATAAAATGGCAGAAAATTTAATTGGACTATGTGCAAAAGTTGTCGCTATATGTATTCTTAGGGAAAAGGCATCAAAGAAATTCGACCTAGGTTTTTACCAAACACTACAGTGTCGCATAAATTTAATGATTTGGCAAATGATGTGGAGAGTGGACTTTTGAAGAGAATAATACTGAATTATTTTGCAATTTAGATTGACGAGTCAACCTTTTTAGCAAATTCTGCAGAATTGTTTGCCTATAATAGATACATTCTTATGAATTCCATTCAAGAAGTTGTACTCTTTGCAAAACTTTTGAAACCTACTCAATTAGAGAAGCAATTTTCGATATGGTCAATGATTGTTTTGAAAAAAGAGAAAAATAAACTGATCTTATTGAGCGGGTGTGAGATCAGACAATGCTAATTCAATGACAGGAATACTTTATAGTCTTGTGGCGGGGTTAAAGTAGATCAACTAGAAAATTGAACAGACTCATTGATGTATCCATGAATAAATATCGGCATATAAGCGTGCGTATTCCTTCGGAGTTACCTGCTTATTTAAGTAATGCTGTAAAAATAATAAATTTTAAAAAACCTCGTGCTGCAAACTACCGTCTATTCTATGTGCTTTGTGAAGACTTTGAAAGCCTTGACGTTTCTTTACGAATTCTCACAGAAGTTAAACGGTTTTTCCGCGGCAACGTTTGTTTGAATTGAAGTCTGAAGTTCAAGCATTTTTATTGTTCACTCATGTCATTTGTCCTTTTGTATAATCGATATTATTTGGTTGAAGATTCTTGCATACTTATCTGACATTTTTTGTAAATTAAATGAATTAAATCTGTTATTACAAGGCACAGATGTCACAATTTTCAGTGCGCATGATAAAATTGAAATCGCACTAAAAATCAACTTTTGCATCTATGTCTGCTGGGAATGAGTACGAATGTTTTGGTTCTCTCAGCAACTTATTATCAGAAAATTCAATTAAACTTGATTAAAAAATTAAAGGGAATATTCGGGAGCATCTGAAACACCCTACAATTAACTTTCTACAAGTTTCTACCTTTCTCAAGGAGATGTGAGGTTTGAGACCTCCCTAACTTTATTAAGAAGAGAAATCCTCATTGAGGTATGTAGTGCCAGTTCTCTAAAAACGATTTTTAAAGATAACTCTTTAATTGATTTCTAGCTTAGTGTACAAATGAATACATTATTTAGTTAAAAAAAGCCATTAAAGTTTTACTATTATTTTGAACATCATATATATGTGTGAAAGGATTTTGAACATATACTTATCTTAAAGATAAATACAGAAGCAGATTGAACGTAGAATCTGTGCTGATCTAAGACTAAAACTACCAGAGATTTAACAAAATTTTGAATTTCTTTGTTCAATGAGACAACCACAATTAACGTATTAAGAGCTTTGTTTTGAAATTTAACGTATGTGAAACTAAAAACCAATTGGTTAAAGGAATTAATTTTGTATTCATTTTCACGAAGCTAACATTTTAGTTTCTTATTAATATTTGTATTCAAATGTTTTATTATTGTTTTTTCGTTTCTTGCTATGAACTATTGTGAAACATGGAAAAAAGTGTTCTACCAAGTTTTATTCTTTTCTTCTCTTTTACTAACGACTACAAAAAGGGATCAGTAATTTCTTTCGGATTTTAGTAAGAGTTCGAAAAGAAGAAAAAGGTTGGGAATCTATGGATTACAGGGATGTAGCGAGAGAAATTTTTCTGGGAGATGAGGTGGAGGGGGGGGATCTCCTTTTTTAACTCGTATCTCAAAATTAATTTTAAATTGCATTACTTATTTTAGACATGAAAATAATATTTATGTGGTATATGGGATTTCGAAGATGATTTTTTTTTTATGATAGAGTAAAAAAATCAGTATAAAAAATTTAAGTTTTAAATTTTCAGTGCACAGCAATCCTTCAATGGTGGGGTTACAATCCCGTACTTCTTTCACCCTTCCTCCCCATCGCTTATCCAATGCAGGACTATTGTGCATATGGTCTGCTTCAAAACTATATTTCTAAACGTAAACCCACCATGATTTATGGATTCTGAAAAATAATAAAAGAAGAATTGCAAGTAGAAGACCTAAATTTTTACGAAAGGCTCTTCTGCCTTAGAAACATGAAGCATATTTGTAATTTAGAAACAATGATCGAGCCTTTTAAAAATTTATCTTTACATTTTTCAAAATTGAAAAACTGCTTTGAGAAACAGGCCTCGAAATCGTTCTAAAATGTATAAATACTTTCTCTATTTGTTACTTATTGCAAAGTAAAGCTTCCCTTTCATGCCCTGTACAACTTTTATTTAATTTATTCAACTGTATAAGTAGATTTAAAAAAATACTGCAATTGTTCTAAAAGATAAAGTATGAATCTTTTTTTTTTGTTACTTATTACAAAGTAAAGCTTCCATTTCATGCCCTGTACAACTTTTATTTAATTTATTCAACTGCATAAGTAGATTTAAAAGAATACTGCAATTGTTCTAAAATATAAAGTATGAATCATTTTTAATATTATTTTTTTATTATCCTATCCGCTAAGGTTTCTAATCGACTCAAATTTCGGTTAAGTATTTTATAATAAGCTTAAAGAAAAATTTCACTTGATTTTATAAGAATCCCATGCAATTTATTTAATAAATAATACTATTTGTTTTTATTTTGTATCCTTGAGTTTTTAATTATTCAAAACTAAACTGGAATACTTTTCTACAAATGTGAGATAGAGCTGTAATTTTTTTTAATTTTAATGGCAACATCTATGTTTAGAATTCGCCTCATTCTTTATTGTTTTATTCTGTATTTCATTGGTTCCACATCTGAATCTCTTATCTGCAAACCTGTGAATTGAAAGACTTAATAAGAAAGCTTTTAAAGCCGGAATAGGTTCTTTTTTGCCCTTCTTTACGACAGATTTGTAAATCTCGAAGATATAAAGAAGCTTTTGTGATACGTTTGGAAGAAAGAAGAGGAATTGGAATTGTCGAATAGTTCGCTATTCAGCAGGGATATATCTTGTTTTTAAATGTAATGTAATTTACATTTGCTTCATTGAAGGCGCTAGAAATTCATATTCAAATGAATTTAGACTCGATTTGAAAGAATCGACGTGTTTTTTACTTTTGAAATATACAGTGCCAAAATGAATTAAATATTTGCATAACGAAAATAGGTTTTAGATATTTGAAACAGTTTGACCTTTTATCTGCTAGGAACTTTTGTTCAATAACTTCCTAGTAACGTATTCTTTATTTATAAGATTACTGATAAGTCCTTGGCTCGATTCTCGCTAGGCTTGTACATAAAAACATTCTCACAAAAATAGTAGACATTTACTTGCATTCAGGAATTCCGATTAATAACTTTCTCAAAAGGCCGTTGGATAGTAGATTAAATTTACATTTTTCATGCAACTATTATGAAGTATATTTGTTTGAATAATATCATTTGCTACATTTTATTATAATTGTTTTCGTAATTATGACATGTTAAAAATTTTTGAAAGCAACCACATTTCAAATTCTGAACTAATTGAATTACAATGAAGCCGTGTTTTAGTCATACATTGCATTGGAATGTTTTGAAACATCCGTATCGAACATTAGGCGTTGCAAAATTTTTATTCGTCATTCTAAAAGTAGGATAGATGAAAAAAAATGTATCATGCAGAAGAAAAAATGAATATATATAATCGTATACGAAGTAAATAATGATTTAAACTAGTAATCAACCCATTTGTATTGTTTTTTTTTATTGAAATTTTTTGATTCTTTTACCTAAACAAATGGAAGAGATTGTTTCGTTTATGAATGTGACTTATTTAATTCTCAAAACAGGGGCTATAAGGACACGAAAATGTACTCGCATGATGCTAAAAGTATGAAAATATAAAGTTTACAAATATTTCATAGTTTATTGCGTCTCAATTGCTTGTAACTTGAATAAGTAATAATATTGTAATCATGCTTAGGCATTTACGTTAAGAAATCGATTACATTTATGAAAGAATCAATTCCCCAACTAGTGTTATTATTTTAAAAATTTACTACCTGAAATAAACGTTATAAAGCTTCTTTATTGCTTCCTTCTGCTATCATTATTAATCAATATTTAAATTAGTCACTAAACCATAGTCCAAAAAAATAGAAAGTCATAAAATGATGATAGTCAAATTATTCTAATCAGATTGATGAAAAATCAAAAGGTCAACTCTTAAAGTTCTAAATCCATGGAAAAGGTGCTCAAACTCGTCTGCTCTAACGTTTAATACAAAGTATTGATCGTACCAAACTAATTGTGTTCGAGTCTTTAAAAGACTTACAGATGAGAATTCGATTCACTGACTCCTTGTAGATCATTTCTATGTTCATTTTTAAAACACGTTACTCAGCGCAGATATGATACAGACGTCTCCTACTGAAAATTTCAGCTCACTATGCCACCAATTAGCTAACATTAGTACTAAATTCTTCGCTACTTGTAAATGCAATTCACTAAATCTATTTCCAGCATTTCAATGATTCTAATCTAATCAACAACAGTCACTTTTCATTAATTGAGAGAGATTTTTAATTCAAACAATGCTACATTAAGAGTCTTCAAAGTATTAGTGGAAGGGGGAAATGCTATTGAGCCTACGTAATCCCTCTAGAATTTTTTGTTCTGGATTTAAGAATTCCTTTTCAGCTTCTACAACAGTGTTCTATCATGCATATCCCTTCAACAACCCCTTGAAGACTTTCATATGATTTTATTTGATTTCAGAACCTGTTCCAATAAATGAACAGAGACCTATGTAAATTTGTATAGAATTATTGAAGTGTAGTGAATGGATTGATGTGGTAGAGTTTGTAAGCACAGATGAGTTTAACTTGAGGTTATGACGAAAGCTATATCGCGTTTTTCCTTTAGATAATAAGACTTTTTAATGCAAAAAAGCGTTGGAGACTTTTTAATGCAATTCCATTTAAATAGAAAATCCCTCACACAAAATGAAACGTGACTAAAGAGATAAGATTAAAGTTACTGAAGTGTAATGAACAGAATTCAGGAGTTGCATATATTAGCAGGGAAGCACTTAATACGGGAGATGGTAGTTTAGTTAGTGGCGGACTTTATGAACTGAGGTTAAAGATGTGAGACATTTGTATCATACCCAAGTAGAGTAAAGAACTTTAGGAGTGATCATAGAGAGGATCTACCAAAGGTCAAGAATTCACCCCTTATATATAAATTTTCTAAGGACATGAATTCGATTGGTTCGGTTAGATAGGAACAAACTTATTATATAAAACGTTAGATCAGGCGCATTAAGGGGGTGTTATCACTGGTAAAGTAAATTTAAGATTTAAATATTGACAATATATATATTCTTTGTTGTAAATAGAATAAGTTGATTATCATCACCGTGTGACTTTCTATTCATTGGACAATTGATTTGTGACTATTTAAAAAGGAACCAGAAAGAAGTTATATCGATGCATTAAAGGTAGCGGTATTGTTTGATTGAATAAATGTTAATGAAAATCGCACTTTGAAGCCACATGAAAGCTATTGACCAAATTTCCAAGGTGACCGAGCTCACTCAAATGGCTTAGATCTTCAAACCGGCCCCCTGGGAGACAGTCACCCCCGCACTCAATATTTAATAGCAAAGGGAAAATTTCTCTTACAGTTTCTTATAATAGGGTAACAAAAAATAATAGATGCTGGAGCAAAGAACAAATGAATAAAATAGAATTCCCCAAAATAAAAAAAAAACGTAATCAAGCAATTTGTTTACAGATTCGTCATAATTCTAACAACGCCCATTTTTGACGTCATCGTTCTAATACTTCCAATTTCACACTTTTAACTTTTATTTTCTTTCTTTCTTTTTTTGTAATGCATATCAATCTGCACCCCATTGACATCACAAGTTCCTGGTAACACCGGATGTTGATATGATGATACAATGACTCACGGCGGTAAACAGACTCCCGGTGATGGAGTAAACACAAACACGCAGAAAGAAATATTGGAAAAATTCAGAAATGAAACACTAGACAAAAATATATACATTAATTCAAGGTATACATTTAAAAGCACACAATTTGGAAAATTGAAAATTTAGAAATGTAACCAAATATTGAAACTTTTATGAAATATATTAGGTAATTTTACGAGTCGTAAGAATACAGGATTTAAGCATGAAATGTAAATTAGGATTTTCACACGCGGACCTCAGCTAAATAGGTTTCGATTCAGCAACAGGACATTTCAAATGAAAACCTTTTGTAAAAGGGCAAGAGGAAAAGTAGTGGTCAGTATCTCCAACAGAGCCACAGGAACATCAATTTGTATTTTTCAAATGGAAACTGTTTCAATAACAAATGAAGAGACCATGACCAGTTAAGAAGCGAGTAATAAAACCTGAATTGAAATAAAAATTCAGATTTGGTTTTGGAATATAGGTCTGAATCCGAATACCGGTATTACAAGTTGACCACCAGGACTATTGACGACAGATATCGAAATTTTGATTCTCAGTCAATTGAAGGCGATGGCATCTGAGCAGATACTCCACATCACGCCATCGGGAGGGCTTAAAACTTCGACAGATTTAGCGTACATCAGCTTCCTAAGCGATAGGACTTAAGAGGCAATAGGAATCAAACTCATGACTTGAGCTCACTGGCGAACGGACGCCTGTGAGTTAGCGACCATGACCAACGAAGCTATGATTGTGGACAATTGAGAGATTGGAGATTAGGAGCCTTAGGATCAGAAATAAATTAAAATATTTATCTTTAGGTTTGAAAGAGTGTATGGGCATAGTCCCCAGATATAATAATTAAGATGCGAGTGATGGTAAAGTTTAATGGCACAATTAGCCAAATATAGCCCTGCTACGTCAAACAAAGTGGGACTGTGATCCACATATTTGAGAAAACAGAAGAAAAAGATAATGTGATTGTTTTTTCACGTCGCACTGAGAAGCATCAAGAGGGATATTGGTGACGGATCTCGTTATTTTGAACTTCGGTGAAGTGACGAGAACGACATCTGAGCTGGCACCTTCTTCTCCAAGCTTCTTTAATACGCCATGGAGGACTTAGGACCTGGACTGATTTAACGTGCTTCAGCCCCGCTACTCGATGGGTATGTCATGGTATAAGATTTCGAACCCAGGACTCGACGAAACTGCCGGCCACGAGTTCGTGACCATGACTACTAGGCTACTGAGGCCTCAGAAAAAGATAAAACTTTTTTTTTATTTGTAGGAGGCTCAAAAATAGAGTAGGGTAGCTAGAGTTCCCGGGGGCGCGTCATCTGTGTTAACCTATACAGTAAACTGCAAGGGAAATAAGAATGCTAAGAGGCCTTAGGTTTATGATTTCAGTATCAACCTGAAGCAGGTAAGTCTCTGAGGGCATAATAGTTAAGATATTGAAAATTCGGAGGTGCAATTAAATAATTTAGTTTCCTTCACTATCTGATTTTTAGTTCGTTGACAATAGAATTAGCGATAGTACATTCATTACATTAGTGATGAAGCAAGCAGTAGGTTGAAAAACAACTGTATAACTATATTCTTCTAAGTATGTATTAAAATAATGATGAATATGAATTAAATAATATTTAAATAGAATAAACACAGAAGACATATGTTGTTTAAAACTGTTTATGATTATTTTCTGATAATTTTGAAACAAAATGATTATTTACCACGCTTAAACATGTTGTACTTGAGAATTAGATTTGACTTGCTTAGGACGCAGAATAATTTTTAAATCAAATGAATTTTTAAAACAAACATCTCCCTTAACTTTGATAAAGTTTAGTTTGTTTAGTAAAATATTTTATAAACTTCAGGTTTGTAATTTCTATCCACACAGTTACATTCTTGGTCTACTAAAATAATTAATACGTTTCGCAGTTTTGAATCTTATTCAGACAATGAAATTTTCGTTAATAATGCTTCGAAATCTTGAATCAAAAGAACAGAAAGAATTTGAGTCTTACCCGATTTAATTCGTATAAATTTTTAACAATCGATAACCTCCTAACTTACTCTTTATATGTAAAAAAGGGATTTAAAACCAAGAGATGCCGGAGTGATATTTCGTATCTTTTTAAAAGTTTATCTTTGAAAAATACGGAAACACCCTGGCCTCTGGGATGTTTTAGCGATTTTTCTTTCATTTAAGCCTTCTCCTTGTCATTCCCTCCTCCTCTTTTTGATTTCTTTAATTTACAAGATATAATTTCGTTCACGTAGCCGCGGTAGCCAAGTGATCATTATCATGAATTTTCAGCAGGCGTTTTCATTGAGTAGTAGGTTCGAGTCCTCTTGCTATTAATGAAAGCTACTTTTACTAGCGCTTATGCATGTTAAGTCTGTTAGGGCTCAAAGCCCTCCCTTTGACAGAATGTTAGATGTTTGGAAATAATGGTGTCTAGTTCATGGATCATTCCCATCACTTGATAATTGATGTGTTCCCTCGTACTTCTAAAGCTATGGTTTCCTATGAAAGAGGAGTCGTTACATCGCGACAGCAATTTTGTGGCAGAAGTAGCTAAAACTTTATCTATGCAAACCAGATGACGTAGTTTCCTAAAAGGATTCAAATGCGAATGGAACGCAAATCAACAGGGGTTGGCTATGATTTTCTAGGAAATACTTAAAGAGGAAGATTAATGATGTCACTCACGGCAATATTGCGACAGCCAGATAATAGCTCCGCAGTCCTAGGCAACCTTAATTTATGTATGACGTAAAAAATACATTCACAACATTCAATTAATTTATCTAAAAATCGAAGAAACACGTGTTTTCGTAAATGAATGATTGTTTAACCCAACTTGGTTGAAAGTGGCCCTTGAGCCAAAGAAAATCGACGAATCAAATTTTTAATGCGGTATGGAATTTAATTAATTAATTTAGTTTTAGAAAACTGCGAAACATAAGTTTTTCCATAAAGTTTTCCATCTATATGGCAATAGAAAAGAAATTTCAGAGAGGAGATTTCTAAATTGATATTTGAATATATATATATATATTTGATAGTTCAATTTTATTAAATAAAACAGAAGTTGCGGAATGAAATTCATATATATCAATCGAAATTGATATTTTTTACACACAAACACCAGAAATAATATTCTTTTATTCTCTCTGAAAGAATGGGATGTAATCAAATCAAAAGTAATAATGAATTCAATGTTTCAATAAAGTAAAGGAAAAAAAGTTATTTTTTGGAAAATAAAATAAAACAGACACAAATTAAAATACAAAATATACACAAAGAATTCGCAAAAAGTTTCCATTTTGCTTGAAAAAAAAATATTATAATTAGTCATTTTTCCTCTGCAACAAAAGTAATTAACCAATATTACTACTTTTCGGTAATATAATACTTTTTACGCGTTGATACTCTTCGATGGTTCTTAATTTTCATTACATAATTTTTTTATAAATTCAAAATGTTCACTGTAATTCAAATTTTCTCAAAAGTCGTTGTATATCAAAATTATATTTATATTGAATGATAAAAATAATCACACATAGATTTTCGATTATTTTAATGAATTACTTGAAATATAACCAATGAAAAAAATACTAAAAAAAATTTTTCTGAAAAAAATCATACTTCGAAGAGGAAATTCTTTTTTCCTTATCTATTATTGCATTAATAAACGAGTGAACGAAAGTTGGGGTTTATGGTAAAAAGCCAAATGTGGCTGTGCTGCACGAAACCATGTGTAACTAGGATTTAGATGTTAGAAAAAGTGAACAAAATGAAAGAAAAAAAAATAAATGACAAGATGAAATGTAGAAAATGGAGAGAAATCGCTGAGGTATTTCGAGTACGCTTCACCTGAGTTTACTAAAATTAGTGAGCCCCTTGAAAAATAAAAGGATCACAATGACAATTTGATGGAAGGGGGGGAGGAATCATGATACTTGTACTTACCTAAAGAAGGCAAGGCCTTGAGGATAGTAACTTATTAATGATTTAATCCAAAACACTTTGTATCTAATTTTTTTATTATTTTACGTTTTAGTTAGAACAGACATTTTATGAAGACATTATTTTAATCCTCAAATTACAAAAAGCGATTTAAATATATGTTACAAAATGGCAAAAACTTTTAATAAAGACAAATTAAGATTTTTTTTTTTTTGACAAAATGCTCATGTATGACATAAATACAGTTCTCCCACCTTATTCTGGCCCTGCTACTGTCTGTCTGTCTCAAGAATAGCTCTAGCGAATGTCAATTTCTGATGATCTTCCTGAATCATTCGAATCAAAATCTGACATCATAAAAAGAAACTGTATATTAGCATAACAATACGATGGTGGTTCAGAAAGTACCTGTTTTTGACACATTGTATAAATTGATAATAATGCTTGAAGGGAACCAACTTTGTGATAGACAGACAGTAGTAATCCGGCGTTTGTACACAGGTGCATTTTATACATTCCACTTCAATGGATTTCAATTGATTCATTGTTTATCAACGCTGCGCTTAGAGCACTGGAGCTATTGGCAATGGATCATAAAATGCTAAGCCTCGGTCAAGTGACAAAAACGACATCTGATCTCGCACCACCTCTCCATACCTTCACACAACACCAAAGGGAGGGCTTGGAGTCTCTACATATTTGGCATGTATCAGTCCCGTAAACGGTGGGTCTTGAGTGACATCATGACGAACCCACGACTTGATGGAAATAATGCCGGTTGCGAGTTCTTGACCATGACTACCAGGCTATGATACCCATCTACTTCAACTGAATAATGTAGGCTATTAAACACATTTTGTATACTTTAAATTATATCATGTGTTTGACACTTTTTTTGTAATAAATTTTATACAGTAATACAGAGCTTTCGCTATTTAAATGTAATATTACTGGTGATTTCGAAGTAGTCTGGTGTTTTAAGTAAACTGGATATGCTCTGTTTCAATATATGATGGATTTCTGAGAGTTTACTGTATATAATACAGACTAGTTTTTCTAAGTTTCAAATAAATCCAGGAATAATGAAGGATATTTAGTATTTTCTCTACTTTCTTAAAGTAGATGGGAGATTGATTTACTTTTTACGGAAATGTGCATGAGAATAGCTCACATATTTCCCCAGTTAGGAACGGGAAAGTGATAACGTATTGTCCAATTTTCCTTTTTCTAAGAAGCCTACGCGTACATGACTTATTTTGCATGTCAAAAAATCATCACCATTGCTTTTTGTCGTTGGAGCAGATTGATCATGTCTTTTTTGGCTGATGAGTCTGACTTTGTGGTCGTTGGAGCAGATTGATAATTGCTTTTTTGGCTGATGAGTCTGACTTTGTGGTCGTTGGAGCAGATTCGCCGATGGCAACCTTTTGTTTTGATGGTACTTTAGTTTCTGGCGTGAAAAAGATGAATCAACGTCTCTTTGATGTTGACAACTCGACGCGGCAGGAATCAGAACTTACCAATGAATCAGCGTCAAATTTGTTTCAGCGTCGTTTAACAAATGACAGAATGCCATGGTAACATTCATTTTCCTTAGCAATGCCATGTGTTGATCAAAATAAATATTTTATGAGCCACCCTCATGTCGTTTAGAATTTGCGTTATATAATTGAAGATGATAAATTTTTACGATGTCATTAGTACAACAATGAAGTTGAGAAACACTAGAAAAAATGCAGACTTCAATAAATTTACTAACGACGGACCATTTACAAAATTAAGAACTTATTTCAGGTTCCTAATATGTTGAAAGGAGAAAGTGATGTGATTGCTTATCAACTTCGCTCTGAGAAGCAACTCGAGAGCTATCGGCAACGGGCCTCGTCATTTTGAACCTCGGTCAAATGACGAGGACGACACCTGAGCTGACCCTCCCCCCTCCAAATTTTCATACCAAGCTAATGGGAGGACTTGAGACCGGAACCAGACCTTAAACCAGATTTAATGTATATCACTCCCACTATTCCGCCGTTCTTTAGTGCCATCAGGGCTCGAACTCTAGACTCGACGAAACAACGCAGGCCCCGAGTCAGCGACTATGACCACTAACATACCATGATCATTTGAAACGGGAAAAACGTAACTTCTTGTACATGCATTTCATTTATATAATCACCGGAAGAAATAACATTTCTTTTTCCAGCATGGAAACGTAATGAAAACGTTAGAAAACTGCGCGTGTGTCGGTTCATTGTTGCCATTAAGTGTTACAAAACTTTTAAAATATAAAAATCAATAATGTACAACAAAAAACAAGCATTAAAAATCGCTTGCATAAAATATTATATAATAAAATTAATTTTCAAAAATAAAATAAAGTGAAGTAATATCGTCTGTCTAGGAAAGATTTTTTGCATCTTTTCACACAAGATGCGAAGATAAAATTAAAAGTAAATGAGGCTCTTCAAAAGAAAGCTCTAGAAATCATTACCACTCTGCGCCACGTGATAAGACATGCAGCAGACGATACCGATAGACAAGACGGAGACAAACCGAGAAGAAATTAAGAAAGAATTTTAACCTATTAAAATGTAATTAGAATCTATATTAGGTTTGCTTTTATCAACTTTGATTGAAAAGGGTTTTATTTTCTCTTTATAATTGGGACAAAATTCGCTTATAGGATTCGCATTTTCAAGATATACTTGTTGACGCCAAATTTACTTTCACACCTGAAGTAAATTGGCGCACTGGTGACTTTTCTGTAGTATTGCGACAAAAAAAAAAAAAAAAAAAATTACAACTGTTTGCTTTTATTTTAATATCTCAACAGAATATTATCGCCAACTTTAATAATTTATTAACTACTTTAAGGTTTTATAGTTTGCTTTAATTCTAATGAAAAAATTCTAGTTTGAGTTTTTATAGCGAAACCAACCTTTTCGATGCTAAGGGGATTCGGTACCTTAATAATTATCGATGCAATGTTTCTTAAAAAATCTTTTATACTGAGATATTCTCTGAAATATTATCTTTTGACTGATATATTACTTGGAAAGAATTAATTAAGTGGAAATAGTTAATTGAACAAATTTTTGAGATTCGACAATGCCACTTTTTTTAGATGTCAGATTATATGACATGTTTTTTTAACACAAATTGTTCAAAAATTTGATTTTATATTTTAATCCTAATTGTAGCTTTTTATTATTCCTTTTAGTGACATTTCATTACTATCAAATTGATGTTATTCCTTGTTTTATTTTATGTGTATATATTGGGTGAATTCTAATAACGTTTAATATTAGCAATTTAATAAATTGTGTTCTTATTCATCATTATCTTCATACCAATGTAACATTTTGATTTTATTTCAAACAAAAATTTATTAAAATATTTTTAAAAAAATTATGTATATATATATATATGTGGGTGGGTGTGTACTTTTTCATTTGATTGTTAAATGCAATTAATATACTCTCAAAAAACTGATCAATTATTAAAAATATCTACTGAAATAAAATGAAAAAGCAATTACCCCTAAGAAAAACTTATACAATAACTAGTGTTTTAAAAAAAATTTAAATTTACGAAAGCATATAGTAATATATTTTCAGAGTTGCAAGACATAAACGGTTTTCCGTTTTAAAATTTTTTTCCCGCAGTGTACATTTTTATAGACATCAATACACATTAAAATGTTACTCTTACCCCAAATATTTACCAATCACTTCCATTGTTTACTGAGTGTTATATATAAGGCGTGTAATAGAATTAGAGATACTTTTGCAAAAATAAACATTTTTTAAAAAAAACTAATGTAGGGGATACCAGAGGTATCTGGGGGATATATAAGTATATACAGGGTATATAGGCCTTTGCTGAATTTCAGCTTATATACTCAGGAACATTGAAAGTAGAGCACCAATAAGGGAGGTTTAGAATGAGCGCGAAATTTGATACACATTATGATACAGACGAGAGATTCACTTGATATCAAAATGAAGATAATTAAACAAACACGTAGTGTACAACTAGCCAAGTAGTGCACAACTTCAATAAAACGTCGTACTGCCTCTTACTGCAATACATGCCGCAACAACATGGCCCGGCTTAGAGTTGATTAGACATCGGATGTTCTCCCGAAGCAGACGGGCCCACAAATCTTGAGCAAACACCTCCAAATCATGTTCAACGTGATGCTGCGGCGCGGCATCTGGCGTTTCATTCTGGTCCTTCAAATGCTATATAGGGGACAAATCCAAGGAGCGGGTCAGCTTTGGAATAGTCTGAGCATGACGAAGAAAGTCTTTAGCTATTCGAACTGCATGAGGACTAGCATTATCATGATGAAAAATTGCCCTGGAAGAGCATTTATGAAAGGTCCTACGATGGGTCGAAGAATGTCATCAACATTACGCTAGCCCGTTATGGTTAGATGCATCGCAATTAGAGTAAACCGACTATCTTAGGCTATGCCTACTCCCCAGACCATTACGTCTACTGTGTAGGCAGAGAGTCCCGCGATAGCTTGGGTGGAATAGTACAATTCCCTATGGCTTGCTGCACGATACTTCTATCCTATCACCTCGTCGTCTTTATGGTCTCTCCAGACTCGGCTCTCCGCACATGTGTACCATCTTGTGTTCCGTTGCTCTCAAAACGTTCTGATGGCACTCTCCGACCGATCGACCTGACGAGCAACACAGCGAGACCGTCGATCAGCATGTGGCTTTCGTACCGATGATCAGTCCCCTCTCAAACTCGCGTAATTGTTCGAAATGTTTTCTCACATATCTATCCGTCATTCTTCGTTTCCTAAAGCTCTCCTAGAGTTTTAATATGACCATCAAGTTTGTAAATCTTCCACCATGTGCCGTTTTGCATTGGACTCACTTCTGGAATACAGAACCACTGCAGGGTGTGTGGTAATGTGCATTGGAACCAAACGTTTATCATTTTCATATCTGACATCAGTCAACTACTCCGCAAAATTTCGCGATTGTAGCTCGCTTCCTCTTTAGTGCTCTAGTCTTAAAGTTCCTGAGTGTATATCAACGTTATATATATTTTTTTTTACTCCAAAAAATACGTTACTATAAAATTTATCCCTAAAGTTGCTCAAAATATCATTGAGAATATTATAAAAAATCATATTAAAATATTAGTAAATACATCAGGAGTAGGAAATTGGAATTTAATGAAATTAATATGCAACAAACTAAGAAAAAAAAAATTTAAGCACATAAATAGAAAAAAAAAATTATTCAAAGAGTTCCGATTCCGCTTAATATTTTGCGTCGTTT
This sequence comes from Nephila pilipes, assembly GCA_019974015.1. Lineage (NCBI taxonomy): Eukaryota > Metazoa > Arthropoda > Arachnida > Araneae > Nephilidae > Nephila > Nephila pilipes. Next base: position 131,964 of record BMAW01060274.1, on the reverse strand, counting down.
TTATATATTAGAATATTTGTATTTTGAAAAATTATTAGTAATCCAAAAAGGAAAGAAAAACGATTGTGAATAGTCTAATAGATATATAGTGATAATCCGCAGAGAATTTAGGAAGACACACTTATATATTCAGGATACTAAACTTTAATGTGCGTAACTGATGATGAACTTGATTTTGTGTATTTAATGTGTGACAGGTGACAACAGTTTTATTATTTTTTTTATCATTTATTTTATTCCGAGCGGCTTCATCATTGCTCGGGGAATTCATTACAGGAATATTAATCTGATGGACATTGAAGTTATATTTCTTAGAAGCATAGCTTTTTAATTACATAAATTTTTAATGAGTTAACACGATATCACGAGAACTGCAAGAAAACTAATTAGTTTTGAATGACGCGATAAGATGGCCGTGAACTAAACTCACGAAACAGTGATAGGTTTATTCAGAAGAATGTTACAATGTGAAGTGCTGAAACACCTGTCCTTTGTTTAATTTTTATAATGTATTTTGAAGCGGATTTTTTTTTTGTATCGCATTAGTGAAATACAGATTCGTTAAAAATGGCTGATGCTGTTATAAAATTGTAAAAACTAGACACTAAGATTCTCAAATTGCTTCTGATAAAAAGAAACATTGACAAAAAAAAACATCGTAATTAATGTTGGGAAGATAATGGAAATGAGCAAACAGCTTGTTTCGCCTATTAATATTCAATTTTTCTGCACAATAAGCTTCATTTTTCGTAAATGCAATTTATAATGGTCTTTGAATTTTACACACACACACACGCACGCACACACCACACACACACACACACAGACACACACACACACACACATATATATATATATATGTGTGTGTGTGTGTGTGTGAGTATTAAAGGTTATTTTCCAAAGTAGGTCAATGGTTAAGAGTAGATTCATACGTAAAGGTTTATTTTATATTCAATTCAAGGCAAAAGTAATTCATTTAGCTTAAAATGTATTCAATTTAATAATTCCTCGTTTACATTAATTTAATATCTGAAAAGAATTTCATGGTCTATTTTAATAGTTTATCATTTGCTTTATTCTAATAATTAATTTAATAATTTTATTTTTGATAGAGAATCGTTTAATAATTTTATTTTTAATGCAGATTTATTGACGAAAGTTATTTATTTTTAGTTTAGTTTGAAACTAAAATTGAAGTAGTGTATATGTACATACTATTGTACCCAAGTGGATTGCTTCATTTATTTTTAAACCAATACCTAAACGGGAGCCTTAAGCCTCCTCCCGTCTACTAGCCATTTTGATTTCAAGAGAGTAAGTTAATCCTATGGAATTTCTCAAATCTTTCTATTTTATCTATTTGAATACAACAAAATGCACCCGAAAGAGGAAAAAATGATGCTTTTTGCGGAATTACATTTATCCTCCGAGTTTTGAAAATAATTTAGAACATTTTTTTAAAGACCACAAACGAATCATTAAAATAAAAGTATTGAGCTGATACCTTTATTTTTTATTTATTTATTTGCTTTTCTGATACACTTTATTATATTCAAATCGTTAAAGTAGAAAATATTTGAGAAGAGGGTAGTACAAATTCGATAGAATGCTCATTACCCTCACGAAACATTAACACATTACACATACGAAATCTAAATGGCCTGTAGACAGGAGCCTTAAGGCTGATATGGATAAGACCGATTAAGGAAATATTGGGGCCGTGAGTGTGATTGGTTTTCGCCTAGATACTATGTTAATCAGACTAAGTTCTTGAGTGGCCTTATTTTATTTTATTTCGTATTATTTATATGAAGAATATAGAACAATAATCGCAAGTGATTTTGATTTGGATATGAAAGCGGAGGATTTCAATTAATTTTAAATCGTTTATAGTCAATTCCCTGATAAGAATTCGGAATAAATTCCAAATATTGTTCTACACGAATCGAGCAACCATTAAAGACGTATTTTTAACACATGAATTGAGACGTTGTGGCGTTTATATAAGCACTTTTAGTTCACATAATCTTTTGTATGGAACATTTTAAAACATATATACATGAATTTAAGAACTTATAAAAAAACATCAACTGTATCGGTAAATTATAGATAACCCGATTACAGTGTTTTCTTTCTTTGATTCATATTTTCTTAAATTTCGGGGCAAGTAGGTTAATCTTATAAATATTAGTACGCGAAGGCCATTCAATAATGAGACAGACACAAATATCTATGCAGCAAAAGTAGTTCATTTAGTTAATGCAGTTTTTTATTTACTTATCCATGTAATTCTCGCCAACTTCTCTACACTCGTCCCATCTTTTTGGGATTCTACGAAGAATTTTCTACCCTGTTCTCGGAGCCAGATTTGTACCTTTTTTTTTTACCCCTTTCTTTGTCGTTGATGCCACGCTAAGTTTCTTTCTCTGATCAAATAGACAAAAAATCCGAAGGCGTAACGTCAAGACTAAGGAAGGTGAGGAAAAGCTCCCATTCTCCAAAGGAAAAAGTTTCCAGCGTCAATTATGCCATATGAGGTAGAACGTTGTTTTGCAGAAGCAAGAGTTTTCTCGGCCATCTTGGAAATTTTCTCTTGAACGCGGACTTGACTTTCTTCTCAATCACATCTGAGTAGTATAAGCTGTGTACTGTATTGAAGACTATTAATAAAAATTACTTGTTTTCAGGACATCACATTTATTTGCGCACATCTTTTCAAGCATAAATTCAAGACACAATTTTACACAAGCACCACTTTTTCAACGTTCGTCTTTTCCTCTTGGAACCAAACTCAATACTACTTTTCATATCCGTTGCCAGTAAATTATCTAAAATCAAAACTATGATCTGGTGTTGCCAAAAAAAATATCTTAATAAAGAATATTGAAAAAGGTATTACTTTAAGTTTAAATCGTCTGCTTTTAAAAGTAGAATAGGTAATGTCTTAAATAAAGTATCACATTAAATTAAAACGTCTGCCTTTATAAGTTGGACAGATAATATCTTAAAAAAGTATCACAATCGTTTGTTTTTAAAAATTTAATATGTCACAACCGTTGATAATGTTTTGTTTTTCAAATAATCACAAAAAATCTGCACTCGGCTCTTCATTGACGCTTTTGGGATAATATGAAATTTTTTCCTACTATGCGTAAAATCTCGTACTGTTCATACGACTACTGCTAAATTCTTTGTCCATCCGAAAAATTATGTCTGATAGTCTTACACTTTCCGAATGTAAAAGTCAGATAACAGAACGCTGTTTTTGACAACAATTTTTGTCTAACTGATGCACCATCTTAACTCAAACTCAACTTAAGAGGTTATGTTTATGTAGATATAAATCGAAAAGCTGAATAACACTCTTCGAAAAGTTGCCAAATAACCCTCACAAAAGTTTCAATTACCTGCATTAAGAGTTTTCTTTACTAAAAATATTTGATTGAATATTGAACGACTCTCTCCAGTATAAATTCATAAAAATATTTCTACTTTTACAGACATTCAAATTCAGTTTATTGATTAATTATGCCGATGTTTATAATTAAACTACGTTTTCAATTTTATACTCCAATCATAATTTTAAAAATGTTTGATTAGGTCTGGAAATTTCATTATTTCGCACAAAAAGCTGATTTTTACTGATTAAAACAAATGTGTTAAATTACCTTTAAAAAGCTGTGTTATCATTGTTTCCGTTTCTTTTTTTCTTTCTTTTTTTTTTTTTCCATAGAATTTCAAATTACAGTTATTACATATATCTTAAGGTAAGGGTTTTTTTTACTTTTTATTTTGCCAACATTAACATAATTTTCTTCGTCATGATTGAAATTTAATTTTTTTTACAGTAAGTATCTTAGTTTCTTTTTTTACTTCACTTTCTATTTTATTAAAAAAAAAAAAAAAACAGTTAATACAATTAAGCGTTCTTTCGTCATTTTATTCCTTCTTATGAAGTGTACAATTGATTTTTTATATCATAACTTTCCTTAATTTCGTGTCAGCTGTATAAGGGTTTAATTATGAAATCTCACACATCTTTTAAATGAACAATGATTCCAACACAATAGATGTCTGATATATTTAATTTTGTCCCCTTTTGTTACCTCCTTTACTCCATTCCTCCTTTACTTCCTTTGAAAGGAAAAAAATAGTAAATTATTAGAAAATAATTCTAATAGTAATTTATTAACCAAATCTTATTCACTCTGAGATTAATAAAAAAAAAAAAAACCTACTCAATTTAAATTACTTTTTTGACTTTTATTACACTAGTATTTCAATATTAAATACACTCATAATCAGTAAAATGTTGTTATATAGTATAAATATTAATTATTTTGGATTATTTATCTTTTAAAGAACTACTATAAATAAAATATCTCGATTATATTATTATCTTCACTATTCTCCTTTTTTTGTTTTGTAAGAATTTAAGCACCTCATATACACTCCTATATCAAAAAAAAAAAAAAAAAAGGAGCACCAAGAAAGAGTAGCTCAATTGTAATGAAATTTCGTATACAAAAACATTTGGACCGAACATGCACATGATTAAAATTTTGTGTCCAGAGAATGAATAGCGGGAGGTACAGCGCATCGGAACGGCGCACTGAGCAGGTGTCAACAGAAAAGGTGTCATTCTCCAACACGATAATGCAAGACCACACTGCTCAAGAAGAACCCTGTAAAAAATTAATGAATTGGGATGGGAGGTGTTGCCTCATCCACCATACTCGCCCAATATTGCTCTATCGGATTTTCATTTATTCCTATCACTACAACAATTTCTAAGTTGCAAAAAATTTGAAAATTCGTATGGTGTCTAAAATGCCATCTCCAGATATTTTGCTCAAAACCAATTTATTTTTATTGATCCGGCATGAGAATTTTTTCATTAGATGTCAAAAGATTGTTGATAACAAGAGTGATTAAAAATAAAAACTTGATAAAAATGTATCTGTTTGAAGTTAATGTAGAAAAGTGGTATTATTTTCCGGTCATCCCTATATATATATATATATATATATATATATATATATATATATGTACCTCGGTAATTTTCAACCTCGTCAAGTGACGAAGACGACACCTGAGCTGGTATTTCCTCCAAACTTCCACACCACCCCATTGGTAGGACTTTGAATCTCGACAGAACAGATTCGACGTGGATCTGCTCGACTGCACGGCAGGTCTTTAATAGCATCAAAATTCGAACCCACGACTTGACGAAAAATCGGCTGTGAGTCCGTGATCATGTATACACATGTATGTGTGCGTGCGTGCGTGTACTTGGAGGGCTGAAGTGGTTTTTAAAGCACTAAAATAATAACAGGCTGTTTTTGAGAAGTGATGGAATCAGAACGAGTGAATTGGTAAGCTAAGATTTTATTAGTTGATTCTAATTTAGAATTGACGAGTTAAATGGGATTCGAGAGAGAGAGTGAGACCTTATGTATGCTTCAGGGACAAGCAAAGTATTTTATTTTGCTCTTGCTCTTCAATTGGAGTCCAGTACTTATTGACTTCAAGTAGACTGTAAGATGCCGGTAGACTAAATAATGAATGACGGTCATCACAAACTTTTGTAAATTACTTAATGCACTACAGAAAGCATCTTCTATATTAATTATTTATTCATATCTTGGTACTGTTTTGTAAACATTAAAATGCATCATTCTGAGGTATTCATAAATAAGGATTATAATAATCATTCCTTCATGATTATTATATAATAATCAGGAGGAAATTTTTCATTTCATATGAATAGCTACAACTTCTCAAATATCATCGTTAATATCTTAATATATTCACTTATTTTCAGTTTAGCTTGAGTCCTTGTTGTTCAAATTATAATTAAGTCGTACTTGGATATTAGTTAAATCATGTGTAGTTAAAGTTCTCTGAGCAAACGAAACATTTCCTTGTAATAATTAGTTTTTGGTATTGTGCTGCCTCTTTAGATATTCATAAAGGTATAAGTAAATATTTGACTTAATCCCCTAATGTTTTCATAGAGACAAAAAAATCGCTTGCAATACTATTTAACATCGTAAGTGAATGACGTCAAAATGTTAGATTCCATTAAAGTATCTGATATTAATTTGAAAAACATTTTACGTTCTGTTTATTACGGAAAAATTTTGTTCTGTTTCATTTTGCAATTGTGTCAGTTATGCACTGAAATATAAACTCTCTCTGCTTCTTAACATTAAATTATTCCCTTTTAAAATGGAGAAATTCTGAAAAAAATATTATCATATAATATAATACTTAAGTAATTGGCGACTGAAGAGCTTATGGATTTTAACTTAAGATTAAATAGCATTAAATTAACAATCTATATCTCTCTTTGTTGATAATTCCCATGGAATTCTAATTAATTAAATAGTTAAAGAAGCTTTAATTAGTTAAGGAACTCATTTCAAAGTAACTATAGAAACTCTTTGGACTTGGTAACAAAATTTTTCCAATTATAGTTTTAAAAGTGTTTATTTTTGACTATAGATGGCATTGCTAAGGCAAATTGGTGTTAACACTGTGTGCTGCCATTTGTTAAACGGAGCTAAAACAAATTTTTCACTGATTTAACGGTTGTGATGTATTTCCTTTATTATTTAACTCTATAGCCATCTTAAAATGTAATTAACTTGTCAATAAGTTTAAAATTCCAATTGAATTTATGTAAGAGAAGGACTACACACACTCTCTTTCGAATCCCTCTTAATTCAGTTAGTCCTTGTATGTTTTCAAATAATAGTCTTACCTTACCTTAATTCGATTCAAGCACTTCTCGATTACAGCAGATTCAACTCCTATTATTCTAATCAGGAGTCACTTCCAACTACTTTTAATGTAAATTCTTAATAACGACGATTCAATCCAATCTACAGCATCTATCAGCCTGTCGTTATCATCTATCAGTCTTCTCTTTCCTTTCAGTTTTATTTTACTTATATATCATTATCTCAAATTCAATTCCCAACCTTTTTTTTTTATCTTCATCTAATTTACCTAATTACGTTACATTTGGTTGGCAAGGAGTTGTAACTGTATGTGATTCAAATTACCAAAAAGTTCCCGTTGTGAGGAGAAAATTAAAAATAGACCAACGTCACAAAGTTAGTTTTGCTTTTACTGACATTTGCTACCAAATAAAAATTTGATTGCTATTCCATCGACTTGTTACACGGTGATGGATTCATCTTTATAAAAATCAAAACAAAGGGCTACCTTTGATGAATTTTCTCAAAAGAAGGCGATGGCTATCTCATTGGTCAGAAAGAATACGGTGATGTTTTTTGGGATGAAAGAAGCATTATTCTCACGGACTTCTAAAAAAATAGTTTTACGATCAATGGTCAATTCTAGTATGAGTTATTCCATTCCTAATAAGGTACTTTTGAAATTGAACTTGAATTTTCGATAATATTAAATGTGAGAAACATATTAATCTGCATTCATATTTGTGGCAATGATAGTCTGAAGGAAAGACTCTTGAAGAGTCCTATGTTCGAATCTCGATTCCTCAATAAAGATAGTATTGGGATATAATGGGAGCTACTGGCCGTAGGGGGAGAAAGATACCAGCACAACTTTTGTCATAACCGCGTTGTCCAGGAGTCATCACGAACAACAATGATAAAGTCGGACAGCGGTATCGTGTCTTGGTTCCATTAAAAAGCTATTGCGTCGAATAATAATGGCTGCTGGAAGTAAAATTGCACTTGGCTTTAGGGTTCTCACGCAGAGATCTCGTGGCAAGAAGAAGGAAGTAATTGTAGCACAGGAGACGTCCTCGTCGATTGACCGTAGTTCAGTATTAAATATCATTGAATAAAAAATCATTATCTGAATCTATTTCAAATGATAATGAACTTTGCCTAAAGGATTTCACTTTATCATCAAAGTTTCAGTTATAAATTAATGAAAATTGCGCACGGAAGCAAAAATGTATATATTATTCTTATAGAAAAGTCACCTACTATGGATTCCATCTCACTAAAGAGCATGGTGTGAAATATGATGAAGATTTCTAACCAATATAAATGACATCTTTATCGAAGATTCACTAATTAGGGATTGGAAATCCCCCAAGATTCAGATGTGAAATAATAGATATTGCTAATTGATCCAAACCCCACACCAAAATAGAAGGGTCACCAATCCAGGATTCGTTTTACCAAAGATTATATGACGAGAAAAGAGGAAGATTGCTCACTTTAAATCTAGCAAAGACTAAAAGACTCAAACGTGGCTACTGAAAGATAAAGTGATAGCTTAGGTGTTATCCTTCTCCTCCTCTGACGTCAGAGTTGTGACATATTTCCATTATTATTTAACTCTACAGCCACCTTAAAGACTAATTAGGTAGTCAATAATCTCAAAACTCCTATTCAAGACAAATCACAAAATGACAACATAGCTTGTTAGCTATGTTGTCATAGCTAACAAGCTATGCTAATGTTAGCAGCGTAGAATATATGAATTCTCCTTCACAAATACCTTTTAACTTAATTAATCCTTAATTTATATTCTAAAATAAAATAACTTACCAAGTCACTTACTCCGATTCACACAATACTGATTTATAGACGGTTCGGCTCATGATTAGATTGAAGCAACTCATGATAATAGTTAGTTGTTGTTGCTCATCTCGCGTGTCTAGCAAAGCTAGATCAAGTCCATGATATCGTCCACTCTCAGAAAGTCAATAACCAATAATGGGCTCTCTTAAAGGTCTTGTTTTGTGAGATTTAGTGATCAGAGTAAAAATATCCAATTACCAAAATATCTTACCCAATTTACATATATCTGTTAGCTTGTCGTTATTCTCTATCTCATATCTCTTTCCTTTCAATTTTATCTCATTTTTTATCACTATCTCTAATTCAATTAACTGCATTTCTTTTTTAAGTTCATTTAATTTCCCTAATCACGTTTCATTTTGGTTGGCAGGGAATTGTAATTATATACAATTCTAATTACGAAAATGACCACTAGGTTAGTGAAGAGAAAACGGCGAATAGCTCAAGGACACAGAGTCATCAATTGATTTATAATTTCACTCTAAAGATCATGGTGAGGAATAATGAAGATTGTTAATTGATCCAAAAATCACATCTCTCATTATAGAAGAGTCACACATCAGGGATTCAATCTCTCCAAAGAGTGTGATGTTAAATAAAAAGATTACATATTTTAAATCTAGAAGAGTCTGGAAGGTCTTAAATGCAACATTTGAAAGATAAAAGGCTAATTTAGGCTCATTCTTTTCCTCCTTGGACGATAGAGTCACCAATAAGAGATTAGAACTCACCGAAGATTAAGATGAGAAATAATAAAAATTGCTCATTAAATCAAAAATCACATCATTGTAGATGAGAAGCCAAACAGAGATTTAATCTTACCAAAGATCAGGGTTTGATAATTATTAAGAATGCTCATTTTAAATCTAGCTGACCCTGAAAGACCTCAAACATGGTGTCTGAAAGATGAAATACAAGTTTCGGTATCATCCATCTTTCCTCGGATGCTCCTGAGATTCTTTGTCATTTTACAGTTTTAGAATTCCGTAATAATTACTTACAAATCATATAGTGGGTGCAATTCAAAACCTGATGCTTTAAACGTGAAATAGTCCTTCTTATTATACCCACGTCTATCTTAATTCGAATTAGAACTCAAACCTCTGACTTGGTAGAATTATCAGAAATTTAGTTTATTCATTGATAAATTTAATATTTTTTTTTTTTTGATAATATAATGTTTCTAATCGATCTGAGATTTTATTGTTCTTTAAAATTTTTATTATATTTTAATAACACTTTTTCTTTTAATTTTGCTTATTTGGAGTATTGATACATATTTTTGTATGCCTTATTTTATGTCTACTTATATAAATTTTATTTTACCTAGCAACTTATATTACGCGCTTTAATTATCTTTTCATTTGTTATTGGCACAATTTTTGAAAAGTAATTTTTAGGTAAGGCATGTTATACAAATTTCTAGATTTTTAGTACGCTTAATTTTGTGTAAATTATTAGATTTAAAACATGTAATATACACTATAAATAAATGCTGAAATATTCCAAATGTAATAGTATGGAGGGATGCATAGAAAAAATATCATATTGAAATAGATTTCGAATTAAATAGGATAAAGTAACATATTCCAATGCAATAGTACACATTGGAACATATTACCAAGCTGGAACTAATACGCCGGAATCTATTCCTGAAAAATAATAGTTTGTTATGTTATGTCTTCAATGCATATTTATGTTTTTCATATTTTAAAATTTGAGGGTATTCTCCTTATGAAAATACCCACAAGTGTGTGTATGTTGTAATGCAACAATTTATAAACTAAGCTCTTAGCTTGACAGATATAATAAAAGCAAGTCTCTATTTGAGGGAAATAAAAGTAAAACAAGTATAAGAGAGGTGAAATGTGAGTTGCAAAAATTAATTAAAATTTAATTAAAGTCTAAATCTAGAATAAGTGAAACCTTATTGTTCATCAGTTACTAAACAAAAAGAAATGTGATAATATCTCTTAATAATGGTGGAAACTCAATTGAAACTAACTCTTTTTAAGTCTGCTTTCCTTAATCCCGTCTTTTCACTTTTTCAGAGGAGAATCTTTTTCACAAAAACTGGAAGATGCAGTTCTCTTCACTTCTTCTGAGGAGAATCTTATGTACAAAAACTGGAAGATGCAGTTCTCTTCACTTCTTCTGAGGAGAATCTTATATACAAAAACTGGAAGATGCAGTTCTCTTCACTTCTTAATGAATTTACATAAATTAACTTCGGTAAATGAAATTATCTCTGAGAGAAGAGAATCAAATTAACAGAATAAAACCTTACTAAGTGATATATTAAAAATATGAACATTCTTCAGAATTTAATACGTCATTTTACCCCCTCCTTCTTTCTGGGATTCTGAGATTTTACTAACATGCGAATAGAATTTCAAAAAAATCTGGACCTATTTCACAAAACGAGTCTTTTATTTCTTCCAGTTACTTGTTCTGTCATTGAAGTCTTCGAAATAGTAATTCTATGTTCCTTTTAGAATGCCAAATGAGACCTTTGGTATTTCTTAGTGAATACCTTAACTATTCTTAGAATTCAACTCACTCTTTGTTAGATTTCATTTCTTTTATCTTCTTTGTTACAGAATTCTTTTTACAGATCAATTGAATAGCAGTTTTTAATACAAAATAGTTCGTTTTTTATTTTATATGTGTTGAATTCGTAAATCTTGGAGATTTTTAAGAAGCTTTTTGTGCTAAACTTGTTAAAACAAATTCAAATAACTTCTAACTGTCTGCCATATAATATAGATATATCAAATTCCTTGAATGCCACATTTTTTTTTTTTTGTACATTAAATTTGCATTTGTTGCTCGGGAAGTGGAATTTAAATACCTTTGCGATTCAAAAGAAAAGAATTTCCTTGCACTTGGATATACAAAATGTAGTACTATAATGAATTAAACATTTACATGGCGAAATACATCAGAATTCCCTTAAAGGTTTTATTTAGTATAAGAATGGAATTCTCGAAATTTTTTTTTTCTTTTTTGTATGGAAACGCATCGTCGTGGAGAATTTATTGAGAACTAAATTTTACTCTTTTTGATAGTTTGAAACGTGTATGTCGTTGAGAAACCTTGTGTTTCAGTTATATTTTTTAAACTTTCTCTTTTATCAATATTTCTCATATTTCAGCACAATGTTTTGCATCATTTTTACAAGCTTTTATTACACATGCTATGTTCATATGTATATAAGGAGATAAATTTGTCTTTCCAGAAGAAAATTTGAACTCGAATTTTAATCCATTTCCAGTCATCCGATCCAGTTGAAATTTTATATGGCAATACAATATTGTAGTACGCTCAAGAAGTGACAGACATGTGAGGGTCAGACTATTTCAAAATTGTGCTTTAATTTTAACCCCCTTATCATCTAATCGAGCTGAAATTTTACATACTCTAAAAATCAGATGTAACTTATACTGATCAGATGTAACTTATCAGATGTATTTCATCTAGGATGTGCTCACTAATGAAAGATTGAAGGGGTGCCTGGGCACCTGGTCAGTGCACTTAGCAATGTCCAATTCAGTCGAAATTATACACACGCATATAGCTCACGTAATTGCCTTTTTAGCCTTAAATTCGCAGATTAAAAATGATTAAATTTATATAAATAAAAACATATTTTCAAATGAAGCTTTTATTTAAAGATGGACTACAAGGTGCAGAAGTAATTTATAAATACAATATAATGCATAATATATTCAGGCTTCACGCTTCAATACTTCCTTGGATCTCATAAATAGGTAGCTATTGTACTTAATTTATCAATAATTTCCTAGATATCTTATTTAAAGGTCTCTTAGCTTAATGTTAAAGAATAGGGCCCAAAATGGAATACTTTTTCATATAACAAAATGATCAAACATTAGTTTTACATTCTAACTTCGCTACCTCTTTCAGAGCAGAGTATTTTGTAGTATTACTCATTTCTATCTGAATCAGTCCTTTCTTATTTGGTATAAAATGTGTTCCATATTTCGTCTCCTATACTGTAATGCTAAGGTTTTTAAATTTATGTGTTCCAAGTAAAAAATTGCGCGTCTTTGGAACGCTTCTAAATTTTAAGAGTACTGCAGGGTAAGAGGATTACATGCTGCGACATCACAAACTTTCATGAAAGCTGGAACTATTTTCTGTCTAGAAACATGTTCCCCGAATTTCGATCAGATTTTTGGACATCAGACGAAGAGAGCCTTAAGCTTTTATAAATTATGTACTATTTTACATATAAAAATATTTGTATACCTTTTAGTTCCTCTTTAAATGAAAATGTGTTTTAAAAATGCTTTTTTTTTTAATTTTTTTCTTTATACACATGACAAGTACGAATGTATGGCGCTGTGTAGCCAGATTTGGCACTTACACCGCGCACTATACTTTCACACATGTTTGTCTAAATATATTAAAACACAATAGGATATTAGGTTCTTAAAATTGATTCCTGTATTAAATTAAATTAAATTATTTTTAATGTAATATTTTCATAATGTACTACTTTTGAAATTTTTAAATATAACAGTATTTGTTACATTATTTTTAAATAATAATGCGTGGCATTGAAAATGCAACTCCAAGAAGTGGCCAGAAAGTGATGTAATAAATTATCTTTTTTTCGAAATGATATGCACCATACAGAGGGAAAAGTGCTTCCGCTCAGTAGGTCGGAGAATTACCGTGGGCGGCGATACACGAAGCCACACGTCCAGGACAGAGTCATTGAGAGTACGGATGGCGTCTTGAGGAATGTGTCTTCATTCCCTGTCAACCATTTGCCAATGTTCATCTTCTGAACGCGGCAGTGGCAGGGTCTGCAAATAGCGTCCAATTACATCCATAAGGTGTTCAGTTGATGAGATATCAGGAGAAAACGGAGGCAGGGAATCATCTGTACACCTTGCTGAGCACGTTGTCTGATGCGAGCTGTGTGCTGTCGGGCGTTATCCATTTGATTAAGGACATTGGGCACCCCTTGAAGGTAAGGGAGTGTCCCCGACCACATCACATCATCCACATATCGTTGGACCTTCATAGTGCCCTGATTACGAACTAAAGATGACCTGGAATCGCATGCAGTTGCCCCCCAAACCACGATATCAAATTGTCGAGTGGTGGGGTATTCCGCAATTGTTGCCGGATTGGACCTGTCTCCACGTCGATGCTACACTCGTATGCGGTGACTATCATTGGAAAAACAGAAGCGTAACTCATCTTAGAACGCGACTATGAGCCCTTTGTCGTCCACATCGCTCGAGTCCGGCTCCATTGCAGACGAAGGCGTCTATACTGTGGGTCGATGGCAGTATTTTTATAGGAAGCCATGAGTGCAGGCCACTAGCAACCAATCGAGGGGAAATGGTTCTGGTCGGTATGGAAACATCCAGAGTGTCTTGAACATGCTGCGGACGGTAATGGATTTCGGATCCACCACCGTATGACGGTGGATGCGTCGATTCACGCATGCTGACGTCACTTTGGCTGCACCGGCACCCCTCAAACTTGTCACATTACCTTGTTTCAACCATCTTCGAAAAAACTGGTGCACTGTGGAAGCGTGTGTGTCAGCTGATATTTTCTATATGGACCACCCTGCCCTTCTCAGTTCAATTTCGATGCCTTTCGAAAAATCATCTGTCTGCTGGAACTGCCTCCGTTGAGGATGGCCTGACATTCTCTGCTTTTACACGTGTCCTCTTAGAAAAGAATTTTAAACGATGATTTCCATAGCAAAAATAACGGCACAAAAATTGAGCATTCTTCGGGTTCCTTCCCTTGTTTGTTCTTCAAAGTGCGCTGCAGAGCTGCGCATTTCACATCATTCGCATAACTCGGTAACGTGCGTCTACCCTGAAATTTGCATAATTTTCTGGCTATTTCTTGGTGTTGCATTTTCAGTGTCACGTAATGTATCAACTATGTGGATTTAATGTATAACGAACGCAAAAAAAAATTTAATAAAACATTTTTTATTATTTAACCTTTACTATATCCATATAATACTGAGTAAAGCTCATTCAAAATATGTACAAAACAAAATAAGAAATACCAGGAAATATTCAGAATAAAAAAGATACAGACGTTAGACAAAATTATGGGAACGTCTAACTAAAGAAGAGAAATAGGAATTCTTCTGTATACTTCTCTTTATAAGGGTGATGATGGCGTTGTAGTTTTCTATATATATGCGAATAGGCTAAAGATTCAACTATACTTTAATGAACCCTTTAATTTCTTCCCCTCCTATTAAATTATTTCTTAGTGTTAATCATCTTTTAAAACATTCCTTAAATAATTTTTTTAATATGATAGGTGCATAGACTCTCATAGTTCTCGCTGCAACCTCTTTCCCGCCTGCACAATAGCACCCATGTGGGGCAGACTATAGAACCAATCTTTTCCGCATCCTACAAACCAATCAGAAACGCCTCACTTTACATTGTCTGTTCCTTCTAAGATCACGGAAACTACCTCTCAGGCCTACATCTTTCCAGTTAATTGTATCAGCTAATGGGAAACAAACATCTCAAACTATAGAATGGTTTTAAAACTATTTTTGGCCATGTTCCATTATACAGAATTCCGTCACGAGCTTGGGGACCACTGGGGCATTTCGGGTGTTCAGAGAAATTCAACTTGAGAGAGAGTCAACTACATACTGTGAGTGGTACAGTTACTGATTAAACACCAGCTGTGTTATAATATTTAAAAAATTCAGTTCTCAGCTGTTTGCAGAATAAACACGATATTTGTTGCTGATGCAGTTAAACCTTTGGTATTTAAAAAGACGAAATAGAGTGACAAGAGGAATCATATGAAAGCATGGTCATTCCTGAAAAGAACAATGAGGTATTTATAAACGTTGAAAATGTGAATAGAAAGGAAGTTATCAGACAAGAATTAGTAAACAATGACTTGAATTATTCACCAAAAACTTATCTAAGTTTTTGGTGAATAATTCAAAATTACAACATTTCTTCCAAATTCTGAAAGAAAAACTACATTGACTAGTATCAATATCAAAGAATGCACACAGTCGTGCAAAGATTTATCGAAATTGAAACCTTAACCACTAGAAGAATGTGTTTGATCTCACGAATCGTCTATTACATTGTTTCACAACACAGAAAAATCTTTTGTTTTGTGAGTATGCTCCCGAGTATTCTTCCTGTCTTGTCCCGATACACCATATGTTCATTGAGAGTACGTTGCTTCATTATCGTCTCACGCGTTTTAAAAATCGCTTTTTTATTTAAACTTGTCTGGTTTGGTAGAGGATACCCTCCACCGAAAATTGCTTGCTTTTTTAATTTAAAATTGACTTTTTACATCATATTTAAGACTTTAACCCTGTTAACCTTTTAGAGTAATTATTTTTTTGTCCATGTTTTGATCTCAATGTGTTTTAAAATTTTTTTTAAAAAATAAAGATATTTTAAACAAATGTTCAGTTCAGCATAATCTCATTTGGCGTTTGTGACATAAAACCCAGAATTCAACTATTCACTACAGGAGGTGATTGCGATGACATTTCCCGGCAACATAACTCTTATGAAGGATTAGAACCATTTACATAGAAAGGTCATCAAATCAAGCTTAAGTAATGACTCCCCCTTCTTAGTGCTAAATTTGGTGACCATTTTGGCGACTTGCTGACGTTGGTGACAAAAGAAAGATTCTCGAAAGTTCTGGAATTTTGGCGAATTCTATCTTCCCTATACTGCGTGTCATTTTCTTCTATGGCTTCTGAAATCAGACAGTTGAACATAAATAGCTATAATTTACAACTTTATGTACATAAGGATCAATAAATATGCAGAGTAAATTTTGCCCAAATATCTCAGTTATTTTTTAGTAAAAATTAAAATGTCACGATAACACTTCTTAAATAGTAACGCTACAGATTTTCAATTTACTTTTTGTTAGTGATATCAGAAACAGAAATTTTTTAATTTTGAATTATTTTTACACTTCTATCATTAAATAAGATTAAGGCGATTCCAAAAACTATCGGTAATGTGTATGAATTAACATTCCTTTTCATTATCAAGTAAGTAACATTCATCTTCATTATCAAGTAAGTAACATTCATTTTCAGAATATAAGTATATAATATATAAGAAGCCATGAATTTATACATGTAACTGAAGTGAAACAAATTTTGAAGATGAGTGGATTTTAAACTGTACATAATTAAAATCTATATTACTGAAACTCAAAATGAAGAGAATTCAAGAAGATAATTTTTTAAATAACGAATAATTAAAGCACTCTTAAAACTCCCAAACTACAATATTAACACTAGCACAATCGAGTTTTCGAGTAAAGTTTCTTCAAATGCTCTTGAATATTATTATGTCGCCGTGGTAGCCAAGTGATTAAGTCTTCGGATTCGTGATCGGTGGTTTTCTTTCAGTCGCAGGTTCGATCCTTGGCCACTAAAGACCCGCCGTGTGCCCGGAGTTGATGCACGTTAAATCTGTCGGGGCTCAAAGTTCTCCCTAGGCGTTGTGTGGATGTTAGGAGAGATTGGTACCAGCTCGGGTGTCGTCCTCATCATTTGCCCGTGGTTCAAAATTACGAGGTCCTTCGCCAATAGCCCTCTAGTTGCTTCTAGTGCGACGTTAATAAAACTAAACTTTAATATTTTTATACAAATCTGGGCATTTATTTTTGTACACAAATAAATACAATCTTCAAGCTTTAGTTTTAATAATGTCTTAAATGAATCTAGTATTGTTCAATGAACATTTTTAAATCAGTTAAATTTATAACAAATGCATTATTTCATCCATTCTTTTCCATTTAATTTTTTTTAAAATTAAGCATTTGTTACATTTCTAATGATACTTGAATCATTGTTTTACTTATAATCCTTCATGATACAACACATGAATTCGGAATTTGTCAAACCCGTGCATATACTATATGTGAAGAATGAATAATAGACTAAAAATTGATTTGCATAACAAAATAGCTTTCACATCATTTTCTACAAAAACAGTCCTTCCAGATTTTGAGTCATCATTTATTTATTTATTCTAGAATTTAAAAACAAAGAAACAAGCATCGGAATATAAAATAGAACAGCTTTTATCAGAGCAAAAGAATCTTAAAAGCTTTTTTAAAGACATAAATGTGGGGAACGTTTTTGTTGTTTTATATTCAACTTGTTTGAAAATAAAAAAATAAAAAAACAAAAAAAAAAACGACGTTCGTGTTTTCATATCCATTTTGTTTTTAAAATAAACATTTTTTTTTCATTCGATATTTAAAAAAGAACCGTTTCCGAATTTGCATTTAAATATTTTTCTAAGAAGACATAAGAACATAATACGGAGAGACAAACCTATCTGGTATGAAAGCTTGGAGAAAATGAGGCAAAAGTTTTCCACCAATTGTCATGAACAATATGGCGAGTTTGAGAGAGACGCTGTCAAAACTACTGGGCGGAGGTTTATGCGGGATTTGTCAGTAACAGATGGTTTTCCCTCTGGAATAGTTTAGAAATGACGACGTCTGCAATTTTCTTCTTTATTGTCAACTTCGATTCTTACGAGTGCCTTCTAGCAACTATGAATTGAATGTCAAAAGTGTATGCTTTTAAATGTACAGATGTGTCACATTCGGCTTAAAATAATTCCAAGAAATCATATTGTCTTCGCGCTAATGAAAACTCGAATTCTATCTTAATTTAAGGCAATGAGTCTTACTAATCTCACGCTTTATTTCAAGCTGACAACTACGGCAGAATGACTATAATGTATGCTTAATTGTATGGAAATTAAAAGAAGATAATTGTGGTAATGTGTGGGGATAATTAAAAAAGAACGCTTGTTAGGAATGGCAAAAGAGAATTGGGTAGGTTCTTTGAAGCCCATGAGTAAAATTATTTTATTATTCCTAAATAACGTCGTTATAATTTCGCGGGTGATGAGACCGACTTCGCCTTCTTTGGAATAGAGTCACCGAAAGAAACAATAAGTTTTACTGTTGATTGTTTTCTGGTGTATAATCCTCTGAAATGTACCTGTGGTCGCGGCAACCTAGTGGCATTGTCTCAGGCTCACGTCGTTTTCGTAGAGTCGTAGATTCGATCCCTTTTGCCACTAAGGATCCGCCGAATAGCGGGGCTTATGTGCGGTAAATTTGGTCGAAGTTCAAAGTTCTCCCATTGGCGGGCTGGGGAAGTTAAGAGAAGGAGATACCAGTTCAGGTGTCACCCTCGTCACTTTCGGACGTTGGGCTATTTGCGAATTTTTCATCACTGACCTCTAGGATTTTTAAGAATTTGTGAATTGAATAAAATTACGATTTCTGCCCAACCCAAAAGAAAAGTGAATAAATAAATTATTCGAGGATAGAAGTGAAACCCATTGAATTAGAAATAGCGATATATAAATAAAATAGAATTTAAAAGAAAATTAAGGGTGATAATAGCAACCTGATAGTTGTTAGCAATACTCATCAGCAGTTAAGACGTAGCTTTTAGAGTTAGTTTATAGAATCTCAAAGTGATCGTGTCAGTCGAGAATTTCGTGTTCTTGAGCAAAATTTTAATTTTCATATATTCGTCATTAAATTTTAGTAATGTTATGTGATATTTGAGGCAGTTTTATCTCTTGTTTCATGAAATTAATAATGAATAACACAAAAATGTCATTATTTGTTGATTGGACTCGTTTTTAAAGACTTCCGTTAAAATGAATGTTGGGCCTCAATTTATCATTTGTGTTACTAGGGTTTGTTCGTTTACATTCTAGATATTACACGTTTTACCTCTTTTAACTTTAATTTTATTTTCAAGTTATTTTTTTACTTTAAAATAATAAACAAACATTATAGTTATATAAACATTCATACTTTAAAGCATTGATAGTATTAGAAGAATTAAATCGATTTACAAATGTAGATTTTTCTGACAATGAAATTGAAAATTGGAATGATGATGTTAATGACCCAGTTTCTGATGTATTTAATTATTCATTTTCTGATGCGAATGAATCTGATTAAAATTTTGAAGATAGCATTAACGATATACCTGTAAAAAAAAAAGGTGAAGTAGAAAAAGATAAAAACAACTTTTACATGGACGAAATTAACTATTACAGAATGAAAAAGACTTAAAAATGGACAGTGAACTTAATAATTCCCATGACAGATTTGGCAATAACAAGTTCCTGGCTGCAATTCAAAAGAGATTGTAAGATTAATGGTATAGTGGAAAAGTGCATTTTAAAATTTTTTAGTTCAGTTTTATGAAAATCTAATTGCGCATGGAACAAAAATTCTAATTTATTTTCGTGAGAGGATAATACCAAAAAAATTTCGATTCGCATGACCATCGTTTCCTTTTCGACAAAACGAGGCAAAACATATACTGGAGCTTATTGTTATCTAGCACTTATCATTTTATAGAACTACTGGTTATAGCAATAAATAATAATAATAAATTTCACTGCACAGCTTGCAAAATTGTTTTATGTATATCTGCTGTCAGAAAGTGTCTTAAAGATTTTCACGAAGTTTAAAGCCAATGTAATAATTAAATTTTGCAAATTATTTGCAACTAACTTTTGCGAATGTAGTTTTAAAAGTAATATACTTCTATAATTTTATTATAAATAATTGTTTCACTTAATTACTTTCATTATGTTAAAAAAATGATATTTTGGTATAAACACTATTGTGTAAATTTCTGTTGTACTTATAACTATAGAATCTATCAAAATGGATATGACCCCCAACAAAATTTAAAAATTTAAATTTATCGATTTTTTAAGCTAAAATATGATTTTAGGGCTCATTAATACAGAAAAAACGATAGTTGACAGAATAAACATACTTTATTTTTCTCTACTCTCAGTATGGTAATGATGAATCTACGTCTCACAGAATTTAACCACTCAATATAAAATGGTGACAACAACTCCATGTGGCACGAAAGCAAATTTTTTCTACATCTACACTAACCCTTAAATCTGTGTCAAAAAGGTTTCGGCGTCTTTTAATAGTTAGAAGCACCCAGTGATAGTTCCAACTTGTTTTAGCAACGCCATCTGTTGTGAAATCAGATACTTTTCGAAATAACCTCGTAAGTTAAAAAAGTAAAATAAATTATCTTATTAATTTTGGCTTCAAAATAATGGCATTAATTTTTGGAAAAAATTAAATAGGATTTCATTTTAAATTTTGTAAAAGCATATATTTCTTTTCCAGAATAAATACTTTATTTTATGGAAAAGGAGAAATAATAAAATTGAGAACGTTTCTTGTACTTTATAATTAGTATAATAATATCATAAGAAAATAAATTAAAAGAAACTGGTATTTTTCCCCATAAAATAACATTATTTAGTCTGCTGAATATTATAAAGAGACTCAACAAAGAAAACTCGGAAAGGTTAAGAAACGTAATAAAAGGAAAAGAAAGTACAGTTAATATTTTTTTAAGAGATGTTTCAATTGATAATATGCTTTTACTAATCCTTAAATGAATTTCAAAGTTTCATAGCATTAAAAACGTTTTTATTAAAGCCTTTAATATATTTCTGTTTGAATTATTTGTATAATGTTTCCCTGAATTTTATATTTAAGGAAATATTAAATTGAAATTCACAGTCAGTGAATAAATCCCCTCTGATAAAGATTTTACCTTATCTTTATTCGAACTTTTATTTTGATTTTTCCTTTCATCTAATTGAAGATTTTTCCTTTAATCAAGACTGAAATGATTTTGTTTGAATTGAAAATCCCTACCAATAAATGAAATATGACTTTTGAGGATTGTGACTTTCATATGATTTGAATTAGTTAAGAGTTATGAATAAAACTGAGGAGATTCATATATAAGCAGTGAAGCGTTTAATACCGCAATTGGCATTTAATCTGTGACAAATAAAGTGAGCAGAAATTATCAAGTGATACATTGATATTGGACCTGCGTCGAGTAAGGAGCCTTTGAAGTGAATCCAAATGAATCTACATGGGGGTAATGACTCGAACCCTCAACTTAAAGTTACTCTAAGGTTTCTAACCCGATTGGGTTGTTAAGAATTACAATCTTCATTTTTAAACAGTGGATTAGACGCGTTAAGGAATCATTACCACCGACAAAGTTTAAGTAAATGTTAATTATTAATTATTCGTAAATGAGAATAATATCTTGGCTATCATTTTTGTTGAACTCTTCATTCATTTGATTATGTAGTTTTGTGTATTTCTAAATAGGCTTAGAAATGGTAAAAGAAAGAAATAATAAAGGGATGGTACAAGACTTTGATTATACTTTATGAACATCCATAAATTTTCTATTACATTTCTATCACTAGCATACTATTAGTGTCATAAGCAATCTTTGCTATCGTATGAATTATGTGAGTGACATAGTTCTTTTACTTAATTCGGAAAATAATACAAAAAAAAGCAAAGCTTATCACTCGATATATTGATGTTATTCATTTTGAGGGGAAAAAGTAAACGTTTTTTATTTTTACGTCGTCTGAAGCTAATTGGAAAGAACTGGAAGCATATATTGAACGAGGGGCTTTTATGTATTTACCAAGAAGTTCTAATTACTTTCCTTTGTTTAACATTCTTTTGATTTTTTGGAGTTCAAGAGACTTTTTAAATGAGCTCTTATTGCGCATACGCTTGGTTGCGCTAACACAAGCGATTTGACTGCCATCTGGTGAATGAGACGGAGAAAAAAAATTATTTTAAATAATTATTGTTTTCTAAAGCAGATTTTTTTCTTTTTTTTGTAGCTTACAAGATGTTGTAAGCTTTTAGCAACAGTAATAAAAGTACAAACTTTTTTTTTTATGTTGGTCTTCCAAATGTTTTAATTTAAAAAAATGCTTGAAGTCCTTAGAAATAGTTTCTTTTTATGAAAGTGCAAAAGAAAAAAAAAAAGAAAGAAAAGGATTTGAAAAACTTAATTTCGAAAAGTATCAAACGGTTATTTGGAAAATGTTATAATGTAGAAATTCAGAAACTAATGCGATGCAGTTTTAAAGTAATTTAAAGTAAACGGAATAACATTATCGATAAAAATTTAATGCGTTTTTTTTCCTTTTAGAAGATCTTTAAAATATAAAGCAAGATTATTATTTTTCTTTTATTTGAATTAATCAATAACATAAATCCATACATGTTCATGGGTGATCTTTACATGACACAGATATAATTATATCCATACAAGTGCATGGAGATGCAGATACATTTCATCTATATTTTGCATAATGTTTTATCTTAAAATTTAAGGTAAACAAGGATGGAATATGTTACCTTGAATTCCGAATTATAGATAAAATTACCTATGCTATCATTATTTTATATGATTTGAAAAATGAGCACTTATTAGTATAACTTTACGTACAGTAGGCAGCTCAAAAATTTCCACGTCCTTTTAAATTCAATTAAAATTGACACTTCTGTCGAAAATAGAATCTTTACAATGAATAATAAGTGTTACAAAAATATACGCTGTCAGAAGAATGATATAATAGAATAATGGGTATAAAATGATTTGATTTATTTATTGTTTTCTAACGTCGCACTTAGGAACAACATTAGGGTTGACTAACCGTATGATTGTGAACCTCGGCCAAGTGAGGAGGGCAACACCTGAGAGGACTTTAAACTTCCTCAAGAAGTGGGATTTACGATTGGGCTCTCAACAGATATCACCTGCATCAGTCACACCACACTGTTGATCTTCGCCGGTATATCAGTACTCGAACTCGCAACTCGAAAGGAACAAGGCCAATCGCGGGCTCGTGAAAACTCGACTACCCAATTAGCAAATAATTTGACAAATGCATATTCAAAATAAAAACAATAGCAATAGCGAATACAAATGAAAAGCTTGTTATAAGTGTATTTTACAATACAAAGTACGTTGTCCATTTAACTTTTTTGAAAAATTTTTCCTGTGTCTTTACAGTGTATGGAGTATACTTGTCCTAGAAATAGAGAACATCTCGTATCGCTATCGAACGTTTTTATAAAACTTAATACGATGCTTTAACTTTCTCAAACCCTTAACAGTACACTAGACGCTCTTTTTTCCGGCCTGTTCAGGATCCTGGCAGTGCAGGATAAGAGATTTTAATGGATTATTAAATATCAGCATAGCCTAAACCGGAATACCAAATAAAATTTTTTAGAAATCCATTAAAAACGTATTTAATGTATTTAAACACATTCTGAACCTGTGTAAACGATATAAGCATTCGACAAAGTATTTCGTCATTATAGTAACTAACAAATTAAATTCAAACATTTAAATTTAAATTAATCGAATATTCTTTTCTTAATAAAAAAGTACAGCACAAAAGAAAAATTAGTGCATTACAATGATATTTGAAACTAGTTTCGATGAGCAACTCTAGTAAAACAAGTTTAATATTTTTAATTTATTAATACTTATTGAGCTTCGAGAATACTGTACAATACAATATAACAATACAATACATAATTGTAATACTGTGCAATCGTGATATATAGTTGGCGAGAATACAAGGAACTCTGTATAGAAATGAAAAATGACATTTACGATAAATACTGGGTGAAAATGGGAACCTGGTCTTGATAAACCTGGGTGCTTTGTCAAGACTAGGAGTTCAAATCCAGCAAACTCCCTAATCCACACGAAAAATCCGAAAGCGAATGCTCGATATAGAATATGCCGAGCTATCGAATGCCGAATTAAAGAAAAATTAACTTTTTTTTTTAAATATAGTTACATAATACATATAGGCAAATTAAAGATGAATGTCTTTTCCAATAGAATTAATCATTTTTCCATTATCTAATCATTATGTTCATCATGGATCGTAAACTAATCTGTATTCTGCTCAAAATCATCACTAACGAGTTACATGGTTGCGAAATGCACCATCTAATAGAAAACATCAAAATTAATTTGGACGATAACAATTATCTTCGAATTTTATAAGTTTGATGATAGCAATTTTCAACGTTAAGTCAAGTTATGGATAACTTTATCAATGTAGCTTCGCTAAATTATTCAAAGAATATCAATATATTATCATTCATGAATTCTATTCGCAACATTATAAAACATGTTAATTCATGAATAATCATGGATTATTCAGAGGCACATGTCCTAAACTTAATTTAATTAAACTATCTATTCCATTATTTAAAAATTCCCATTTTTCTCATAATGAGAACATCTCCACTTTTCTATTGAGGGATTATAGATTTAGCTTCTATTTCTTCTAAGTCCGATAACAACGAATTTTTCATTCAAAAGTATTAAAACCTATTTAATAAGTGAAGTTATTATCAAGCAAAATGTGTTGCTTCAAAAAAAAGAAAAATGTTATTATCCATAATAGAAAATAATCATTCTTTCTCCCTTCCGAATGTAAAAATACTATGTAATTTCAGGATCATTTTAAAATCAACTCAAATAATGATACCGTATAGTAACTGAAGTCTTCTGTTGTACCTTTCTGTTTGTGCGGCGCCAATTCTTTCTGTTTGTGCGGTTAAGCTACGGTTTCCTAAGAACTCGGTACCGTCATCTGGCTACCGTAATATACAGAGGATGACGTCCCTTTAATGTTGTCTATGCAAATCAGCGACGTGATTTCCTCACATTCAACACTCTTTAGGAAACCACGCCCTCTGGTTCACATAAACAATTTTTCGGTGGCATCTACCGAAATATTGCGGCCACCAGATAACGGCTTCGATCCCTTAAGAATTATAGCTTTAGCGCGTTGGTAGTCACAAGCATGCCAAAGAAAATTGCCAGTCTCATCAAATATGATTTGTGAATTTTATTAATTGATTTTTATTTACTTTCGTTGTATCTTTTTACGAATAGTGCAATGAATTACACTCTTTCTTCTCTCTCAAAGCTGTTAGATGTATTTACTTGAATGTGACGTGAGTTCTGCAAACATCAGATGCAAATCAACCACAGCACTACAAGAGATTGGAGTAACTTCATAAGGAAGCTAATTCTTCGATATCTCGTAAGAAAATTGAAATTAGTGGATTCAACAAAATTGTGGAAATTTACAAAAAGAGGGAAAAAAATCGTTGGATGTGTCCTTCCGCAATCGCGGGTATTCGGAAATTGATAGCTTGAAACCATAGAATGTTAATTCACTAGGAGTCATTCATTAATTGACTAGTAAGAGTTTCATACAATCCCATTTTCATAGTCACATGATTGTGCTGTGGATTCCTATACACTCGAACAATTTTGAAATGAACAAGCAAACAATCTCGCAAAATCGGTAACGGAGTCTAATGACTGGAATGCTCAGAAAACGTCGATAGCAATAATTTCAATGACAGAATGAAACGAACCAATACAAACTTTCATTCACGCAAACATTTTGAAGTTTTAGGAAACGTACCAACCACAACATAATATCCAGTTGGATAAAAAGCAAAAGAGAGGAAATATTAAGTACTCGAATCATCAACAAAATGCTCGTAACTCCTGGTTTTTGCACAACTTCGATTTGAAGGATAATACAAAATGCGTCTGAAATCGTATGAACGATTTATAATATATTCTTTTGATATGTAATACATACTCATCCAATAGAAATCACCTCCGAAATATATTTAAAATAGGCCCACAGCTCAATATTACTTTCAAATAACGTTTTGAAAAAACAGTGGC
This sequence comes from Nephila pilipes, assembly GCA_019974015.1. NCBI lineage: Eukaryota > Metazoa > Arthropoda > Arachnida > Araneae > Nephilidae > Nephila > Nephila pilipes. The sequence continues at coordinate 105,681 of BMAW01060274.1, read as the reverse complement.
TAATAACCAAGTATACAGAACATTCTTACATAAGGCGAAATATTTTGATACCTATTGAAATAAAAGAATATTTTAAAGGGGATATTATAGCCTTTGTACCTCTATATCCCATAAAACCAATCAGTCAATAAAAGAATGTTTTCTGGTCGCCGTCCACAATCGCTGCTCTCAAACCTTGACCACTGCGATTCATGAAAGTATTGGTTATGTCAGTATCACTTTTACAAATTGTCGGAAAGCATACAAGATAATAGATTGGATAAATATCGACTATGAACATTTTAATATCAATAACAATTTTAATGTCACACCAAAACGGAAGATAGTTTGTGGGATAGTGCTAAATAACCTAATATTTAGATTTGCATTGATTAAATTTATGTGGCAGCGCTTATGAGTACATAAGCAAACTGAAATATTTCAGTTATTCTAAAAGATTTTTGCAATTTTATGCTGCTCACTCAGACCGCAATTTTTTAAAGTAATCTTTATTTATATGTAGATTTGATAAAATTATATCACTAATAAATTTTTTTGATTTTTTACATTTTGAATTCATCTTATTTCATATTTTTAGGCTTGGCGACAAACGGCACTGGGCTGATTATTGGCATCGTACACACAGTGGCTCAACGCTAAAGCTATGGTTTACTAGGAAATTGGAGCCGTTGAATAACGGCCGCAATATTACGATGGATGACATCCTTCAAATGTTATTTATGTATATCTGACGGTGTGTGTGTAATATATTCTAATTGAGTTGAAAGCGAGGAAACTACGTTATCTGGTTTACATAACCGTTATTTTAATGAGGGCTTAACCGTAATATTAACATTTTTACAATGGCTTAACCCTTAAATTAAGGCCGGCCGCTAGATAACGGTCTTAATATTACCGTTTGTTCATCACCTTCTTAGAAAATTATAGCTTTAAGGATAGGTATTCTTCAAGTGAGGGACTAGATGGTAAAGAAGATCAAATTTTTCTTAAAATAGCTTTTTGTATTTTTTTCCTCTGGTGAATATAACTGTTTGGATTGGAGCGAGAAGCTTCTGCGAATATAGCATTTATTTTCTCCTTTGTGGAAAATAATGGGAGAAAACATTACCTTGTGTCTTCTTTGCTTTCATTTCCGTCTCCTCAAAACTTTGTGATTCTTGATAAACTTGGGTCTTGTATAGTACCCTTAAATTAAGCTCTATATATTTTGTTCTTAAATTTAAATTTTCAATTGAAAAAGTGTACCGTATTTTATGCCGTATGAGTTATTAGCAATATCTAGTTTAGAATATTTTTTATATATGAGGGTTGTTCAAAAGTACCCTTGTTAGGAATGAAAATTCGATAGTAGGTGAATGAGAAATGGGATTAGGATAACTCAATATGTTATTGAGCTTTGATTATTTTATCCATTTCTTTGAAGTCCGTACGTATGCACCCTTAGACTCCCCCCCCAAAAATCATCGGCGCAACTTTCTCGGACAATGCGACCGTCTTCGTCTTCTTTGAAACAGATTACCTTAAAACAATCCTTTTTTATTGTTGCTTAATTTCCGGTGCATAATAACGAATCTGGGTCAAACCGACGGGTACAAATCGACTCAAATCGACGACTATAGCTCGACAGAGAGCCAATTAAATTTTGATTTGTTGTTAAATAAAAACAAACCAAATAATCCGTATAACATTTGTTTAGGATACATAGTTTCGTACTACAGATAACAGCACGCAGTGGCAGCACCAGTGTGTCTTAACAATGTCATCTGTTGTCAAAACAGGTACTTTCTGAACCATTCTCCTACTTATTGAATAGAACTGATGGAGAAAATAATTCTGCATTGAAGAGTGATTTGGCTATCTTTTTTGGCACCCAAAACTAATCTGAATTATTCCGGATTCTAAGTTTCTTCTATCAGAATCAGTCCAGATTTAATTAAAGTTAAGACATTGAGAGAATTGCACTTAGATATTCTTTCAATTTTAAAAATCGAAGTGTACAGATTGTGTGTAAATGGTGAAGATATCCAATCTAAGAATCTTGAAAGTTTAGGTAATTAGATACTCGTTCGAAGTTAATCTAATTTAATGGAGAAGGAAGAGTGAATGGGTAGATTAAATATTCATTTCACAGGGAACTGAAACAGTTCCTTCAAATGGACTGTGAATGGTCTTTAGTTTGTGTGCGATTTAAAAATGGGTAAAGATATTTAAGTTTACTATTGTTTTGGTCAATTATTGTTCCTGTTTTCAAAAACATTTATGGTACATAAAGAAAAATAGATCTGATATCGTTTAATTAACATGTGCATGCAGTTTTTGGATCTAACTCAAATAAAGATTCTTACACTTCATTAACAATTACTTGATATTTTGTTACTTACGTATTAAACTGTCGACCAATAAATTGGCGAGGAGTTTAAAGAATTTGCGCCAAATTTTATTTACATGAATAAAAATATTAATTTAAATTTTGCGTTTGATAAATTAGTTTTTATTATTTTAACAAAAACAATTGAAATTCAAAGAAGTAAAATATCTAATAAAGGCATTATTCGGGCGCCCAAGAATCTACATGCCATTCAAAATCACGACAAACGAGTTTCTAATGCCATCTAAATACAAATCTATTGATTAACTATTGACCGTTTCATTAATTTCTCACTTTGAAACAAACTATTAATTTTGTTAATAGTTTGTATTAAATATTAATAGTTATGTTGTTAAACTATTAATTTTGTTAATTAATTAGAACCTTGCAATTTTGAGCCTCATCTCAGTCAAATGACGAAGATGACTTTCAAGCTGGCACCTCCCTCTAAAATTTCTACATCACGTCTACGGGAGGACTTGGATCCTCGACCAGATTTTAAGTGCATCAGCCCCGCTATAAAGTAAGTCTTTTGTTGCATGAACCTACACACGATTCGATGGAACGAATGCGTACAATGACCACTGGGTAACCGCTATCACAAAATACGTATCTAAGTGATATCAAGCAGTTCCGCAATATCATTTGTTTCACCATTTTGCCGAATCTCGTAGTCTTTTGGTATTCTGTGTATGTGCTCCAGTATCAGGAAGAACAAGATTATACCGATGATTGACTTTAAATATGTGAAGTTTTTAGTTCTCAATTTCGGATTCTTCTTTGTTATTTTGCTTTTTTTCTTCCAAAAAAAGTAAATGCTTTTCAATTTCTGAACTCATACAAAGATGCAGTCATTGGTCTTTTTACAAATTAAACTAAAGGTCCACTCTTCTGGCAGAATTGTACTAACTTAGCTTTTTTGTTTTCAAAGAGAACTCCACGTAATTTCCAGGTCCACCGATTTTTTTTTCTATTCTATTGATAATAGGTTATGTACATATACTCCACGAGTTGTTGTTTCAATCAATAAACGTTTTGGCAGCTAAATCAAATTGGTATCTTCCCCGTTTAGTATCTGATAATTCTTTGGACTAGATGTAAATAAATCTTCTTACGGTTATCAGCATATTTCTGGATCTTTCAAGCTTCGTTCCCTTTCGGATTTATATTGGCTTGTCACAATCTATAACGTTACATCTGCTTTGCTTGTCTGTTTTAAATAAATATCTGGTGCCTGTTAACACACTCTCTCTTTGATGAAAATATTCCATAACTTTGGTAATACTCCACTGCGTTCTATTCTGTAGATGGTAGGGTCCAAATTGTAATAATTTTTTGCAAAGATAGAGAGAAGAAAAGTAAGAGAAAACTTATAAACAAGGTTATTGTGTACGATCATGCGAGAGAACGGTTCTTCATTTTTGGGAGTATATCACGGCCTTTGACAAAAATGGTCGATAAAGCTTTACGAAAAACTGTCGATTTTTCATTTTATTTCTCAATGATGTTGAAACCACCCAAGTCTTTCTATAATTTACGTTAACCCTTATTCAATTTTTAATAGCAACATCTAAATATTATAACTTTAAGGAACGTAGATCACAATTCTTCAGGGCAATGTTGTTCCCTTATTCCGTAGGAATGTTGATGACACAGTGTGGAATGATTAAAAAAAGAAGACAAGAAATTATCAAGTTCTTAGAAACGTATAGCAAATCAGAAGGAAACAAACGGGAAACTCATAAAATTTTTAAAAAAACTTTAAATAATCTTAAGTTTTTACATCCGATGTCGAATAAAATGGTAGTGAAATTATTCCAAATTTTGTGGACATAAGATGCCCTTTTTTAAGCAGAAAATTAACAATATATTTAAAAGTGCCGTATGTCTTAACATCCGAAGGTAACATTAAAATACGAATATTTATATTCTACGAAAGTTTTTAAAGAAACTCAATTACTCTGAAGCAGTATGTTCATAAAATTAGTATAACACACTCCAGTGAAGGTATATATACTGATTCAGTAATATTATATGGTAGAATGGCTTTCCTAACACAAAAAAATTCAACGCAATTACTAAGCAGGTTCTTCCTGTGAAAATTTTAATTTTTGAGACTTTCTAACCAAGAAGACTCTTCACCCGTTCTTAGTTATCACCTGTCTCCCCCTCCCCTCCAAAAAAAAACTTAGAGTTATCAATAAACACCACATTTTGCCAATCTGGGTGTTCCCCGCTGCTAAGGCTTAGTACCGATGTAGACGGAGATGCCTATGTTTCGGTGTTAAAAGTAGTACACGAAAAGTTCGCTTAGAATCCAAATTCACTTCCGCAAGGCATGTGGAAATGGTTTACGGAACAATTGGCAGACCCTCATTTGATTGTATCGTGGAACGAATCTTGGTGGGATTCTCGAGCGCTTGGCTCACGATACTTCGATCAACTCGCCTCGTCGTCTTCCTAGTCGCTCCATAAACGATTATTCGCACGTGGATACCATCTCTTCGAAGAGGAAATCAGTATTTCTAATTGTGGAAGAAAAGGTTTCGCGTTAATAAATTGAAATAAAAGGAAAGATGATATATTTATTTACCATCACAATTTCAATAAGCCTAGCCAAGTTGTTATACGAGTCATGTGGAGAAGGGAAATTGTGATGACAAATAAATTTATCATCTTTCTTTTCATTTCCATTTATTAACTGGAAATCTTTTCTTCCAAATTTAAAAATACTAATTTCCTCTTTCAAGTGGCATGTGAAAAACTATCAAGAGCTTCTTTATTCTCCCGACTAAACACAATATTTTGAGGGGCTCCCATTTTCCACTGCACCTATATAAGCTGTCTGCTGAATTAAACAGACACTTTCATTTCTTTCTCGTTCAGGGTAAGCTACTCCACAATAGGCATGGCTGGATAATGGGGAAAAATTTTGCTTTTGAAATCTCCCAAAGTATTATCAATCATCATGATTGAATAAACCACTTGGACTGATTGAAAATAAGCGATCCAGTGGCAACAACATAACATTATCTAAGATGTATCATATATATATATATATATATATATATATATATATATATTGTAATATTATTTAAATGAAAAGGAAAAATAACATGTGAACAAATAATGTCTTTGACGCGGACCCAAACTTTTCTTCAAAACTGAAATTAGAGTAAAATAAAACTCTTTGCTCTTACACAGTCATACTGAGTATATGTTAATTCATTTTATCAAGAAATTATTTGATACTATAATTAAAATTTCGTAAAAAAATTGGTACAGACGATTTAAAATGAATAGAGGTCTTAAAATCCAACTGTTTTCTTTGCCACATACTACTAACTTCTTTACTCTGAGTACTTAGTATCTTCAAAAAGACTTCCTTCGAATGTACGATTTCCTCATCATTATGAATACATTCATCTGAAATTCGCCAGACCTTAACAAAATGCGTCGCATTCCATATTGACATGAAGACGGATATCCACGATCAGACGGGAAGACGACAGTAATAAAAAAAAAGTTGTAAGCACCTGGCATTGGAAATTCGAATTGTTTCAAATTCCATTGTCGGCGAACTACCCATATTGTAAATCGAAACTCTATTCAAAAGCGATTTCTTTGCGCTCAGTTGATTTCGAAACAAATCTGTCAGAGATAGGGAAAAAAAATGAATGGACGGAAGGAGATAACGATGTCTCTCTCTACGGGACACTGTTCTCCCACCCCCGCAGGAAGCGGCATCTCCAATGAATGAAAAGGAATCGGCTGCACTTTTATCCTGTCGGTTGGAATACGTGGGAAATGCTGCGGTTAATGATCGAGTCTTTCATGCTCATTGTAAAAAAGTATTTTGTAGCAGAATTTAACATTTTTCCTTTTCCAAGAGTTTAAATAGGATACAGATATTATTGTAATTGTGTAATATTCGATATTTTTGTAGTAAGAAAACACTGCTTTAGATTTGGAAAGAATAGTTTTGAAAAGTATCCACACACACACACACATGTATACATACACATATATATGTGTGTGTGTGAGTGTGATTTTTGCTCATTTTTCAATTTTTTTTAAATTTTTATTTTCTTTTTCAGTGAAATTGTTTACTATATTATCTTTCATTTTTCATTTTCCAATATTTATTTTCTGTTTTTTAGATGCTCCAGGTAATTATTCTTAATGTTCAGTTGCGATTTTACATCTTAATTATTTTAAATTTGAATTAACTTCTATTTTTGAGAATTTTAAGAAATTATGTATTATATTTAATTTAATACAAATTATATATATGTATATATATATATATATATGTGTGTGTGTCTGTGTGTGTGTGTGTCTGTGTGTGTAGGATGTATACATTTTGGAGACGGCTTCCAAATATAGAAGGCACCATGAGCTTGATCTCTACTTTGTGATCTCATTCCAAGGGGCTACACGAGAACCGGCAGACTCAAGGGCGCGGTCAACATGAAAAGACGTGCGATCTGATAGTTTCTTAATATGTATAACCAATAGTTCTGTTTTAACTTTGTAAATACTGAGCGATATTATATTGTTTAATTAAATACCCTCTTTAAAAAACTGTTCGTTTAATGAATCTAGAAAACCCCTACATAACTTTAAAACGAGCCATGTACCCCCTTTCTGTAGTTAGGATTATATATATATATATATATATATATATATATATAT